>LOJH01003851.1:1028-37820 GCA_001685095.1 Ellobius talpinus
GTTAGATATTAGGATAGCTACACCTGCTTGTTTTTTAGGTCCATTTGATTGGAAATCCTTTTCCCACCTCTTTACTATGAGGTAATGTCTGTCTTTGAGGTTGAGATGTGCTTCTTGTATACAGCAGAAGGTTGAATCCTGTTTCGTATCCATTCTCTTAGCCTGTGTCTTTTCATAGGCGAATTGAGTCCATTGAAATTAAGAGATATTAATGACCAGTATTTGTTAATTCCTGTTACTTTTTGGTGGTAGATTTTGTGTGCTTCCCTTTTTTGGGTTTTTCTTGTGGAAAGTTATCTATTTCCTGTATTTTTGTGGGTGCAGTTAGCTTCCTTGGGTTGGGGTTTTCCTTCTAGTACTTCCTGTAGGGCTGGGTTTGTGGATACATATTGTTTAAATCTGGTTTTGTCATGTAATATCTTGTTTTATCCATTGATGGTGATTGAAAGCTTTGCTCGGTATAGTAGTCTGGGCTTGCATCCGTGATCAATCTTAGTGTCTGCAGCACATCTGCCCAGGATCTTCTGGCTCTCATGGTTTCCGATGAGAAGTTGAGTATAATTCTGATAGGTCTACCTTTGTTCCTTTGCAGCTCTTAATATTCTTTCTTTATTCTGTGTGTTTTGCATTTTGTTTATTATATGGTGAGGGGACTTTTTTTGATCCAGGTTATTTGGTGTTCTATATGTTGCTTGTACCTTCACAGGGATATCCTTCTATGATTTTGTTGAATATATTTTCTGTGCCTTTGAGCTGGAGTTCTTCTTTCCAGATCTCCGTGGGACCTCCACTTGACACGCCAGAGCAGCCAGGATGCCAAGACTGGCAGGGGGTGCTGGGATTGAGACACAGAGGCTTCTTTTCATGTGGAAGAATAGCAACCTTTATTTTTCCCCGAGCTAAAGCTTTTTATACCTCTACTGCTTCTGTGGAAAGCCACGGGCCAGAGAGAACACAAACATCCTTGTCAATTACATACCACAAGGAAGTTCCACTGTCGGTGTGGGGGAGTAAAGGCAGCTAGATCACAACACTTCTACCCCTGCTATTTTTAGGTTTGGTCTTTTCATGGTGTCCTAGATTTCCTGGATGCTTTGTGTTAAGAATTTGTTGGAATTAATGTTTTCTTTAATCAATGAACTGATTTCCTCTATAGTATCTTCAACACCTGAGATTCTCTCTTCCATCTCTTGTATTCTGTTGGGTATACTTGCCTCTGTAGTTTCTGTACATTTACCCAGATTTTCCATATCCAGAATTCCCTCGGTTTCTGTTTTCTTTATTGTCTCTATTTTAGTCTTCAAGTCTTGAACTGTTTGCTTCACCTGTTTGTTTTTTCTTGATTTTCTTGGGTTTCTTTGGAGGATATATTAATTTCTTCTGATTTTTTTGTTTGTCTTTTCTTCCATTTCTTTAAGGGGGTTTTCATTTCCTCTTTAAAGGTCTCCATCATCTTCTTAAAGTTACATTTAAAATCATTTTCTTCTGCTTCTTCTGGGTTAAGATAATCAGGTCTTCCTGTTGTGTGACCACTGGGTTCCAGTGTTATCATGTTGCTTTTTAGGTTGTTGGATGAATTCTTGTATTAGCGCCTTCCTTCAGTTGCTGCAGGCAATGTCTCTGTGTCTTGGTCCAATCTTTGCAGTGGCCGCCTGAATCTTTGGGTATTGTTCTTGGTCTGTTCTGTACCGCCAATGTCTGTGTCTCAGGGAGCCACTGAGGTGTCTCTTGGCCCTCTCTCTTGGTCTTTTCTCCTGGTTAGCTCTCTTGGTCCTCTGAGTAGGAAACTCTCCTGCTGGCTGGCTCTTGGCCCTCTCTGTATTAGAGCAAGCTGTGTTTCAGAGTTCCACTGAGGCTGGAGGATCGTCGAGTATCGAAAATGTAACTTATAATTGTCTAGAGTTTGGCTGCACAAAAGATTAGCAGCAGCAGTGTAGAGAGCAAAGAGAAAGATGTAGAGCAATGAGAAGTCTGTGTAGAGCTAATTAGGAAGCTGTAAAGAGAGATTTTTCAGAGAAGAATTTTTCAAGAAGCAATAATAAAGTTACCTTGAGATCATGTGAGCCTGTCTTTTCCTAAAGGCCTTTTTAGAAAGGTAAGAATTTTTCTAAGTCTTTGCTACTCTGAGATCTTCTTTTTACTACCCTGGAGCAGATCTCGGGGAGGGTCTCCCATGGTCTGTGTCAACATCCTATATATGCCTTGAATGACAGACCATGGGAACAATCCCACCCTATTCTAGGTTGGTAAATAAATGAGTTTACTACAGTTAACTTCCAGAGGCAGGAGTGTAGGTTTCTTACAGAAGTGTGGGCGCTTTAGGCACATCACCACAAAGCCCACCCTAGTATGGGTGACTCACAGAAGATGCAACCCTGTAGATCCCTGCCCAGTTTTCAGGCAACTCGACAAGAGTCTCCGCCCCTCCAGCAATTGTTTGCTGCTTGTATAACCTTAAGGGGAAACCTTGTGGATCTTGTCACTCTCTTTTGCATTTCTGTAACTCTTGTAACTTCGGTGAGCCTCCCTCCTTCCCTACAGAGGTATTTCAGTCAGGAAGAAGCAACTACACAACACCAGCCCCCAAACGGGATCTGACCTGTAGCAGGAAAGGATGAGCTACAGCGTTGGAATGAAGTAACAATGCAGAAACGGCGCTAGTCCCGAGGAGCCTCTGACACTTCCTCTGGTTGTCCAACTATTCTTCCCCTTCTCCTCCCATCTTCTGTGCAGCCACATCTTGGAAAAATAGAAAAATTGCCACTGGAGCTAGAGTGATGTCTCAGTGGTTAAGAGCACTAGGTAGTGCTCCAGTAGAATCTGGGTTTGGTTTCCAATACCCATATCAGGCAGCTGATAAGCATCTATAACTCCAGCTCCAAGGTGTCTGATACCTCTTTCTGTATTCCACAGGTAGCTGCACAAATGTGCAATATACAGTGACATATATGCATACACATAAAATAAATATTTTTGAAAGTCACTGCACTGTATGAATGTGCCCTGCGTAATCCACCATTCCTAAAAAGATATATAAGTACTTGCCTTGTGGGGGACATGTATTATCTTCAAAGGACACCAGGTGTCAGTTTGCTCAGGCTATGGTGACAAAGTACTTCACATGGAGCAATTTATTCAACACATTGATTTTCTTACACTTGATGTTTAAATAAATCTTATCTAGGATGAGCAAAACAAGACCTAAGTTATGTATGTCATTTTGGGATACACCTTAGCCTTCAGACTAGGCAAATCATAAGAGGCAAACAGTCCCAGTCCAAAGTGGATAGATGCATCTAATAAAGGCCTTCTTACTAACAATATCCACAGACCACATAAGATAGTAAGAGCCAAAAGACTAGGCTATACTTCATTGATTTGATTTTATTTTTATTTATATTCCCATATGTACACTGGTTCCAGTGGAGGTACCCAGAAGAAGGTGTTGGATCCCCTGAGCTGGAAGGGGCAGATGGTAATGAACTGCCTTATGTGTATGTTGAGAACCAAACTCTGGTTCTCTTGAAGAGTAATATCCTAGTTTGCTTTCTATTGGTGTTATAAAACACTGACCAAAATCAATTTGTGGAGGAAAGGGTTTATTTGGCTTAGAGATTACAATCCATTATGAAGTGAAGCCTACACAGGAACCTGGAAGTAGAAACTAAAGCAGAGACCACAGAGAAATGTGTTTACTAACTTAATTTGTTCTCTTATACAACTTTCCAAGAAGTGGCATAAGCCATAATGGGCTGGACCTTCCCATATCAACAATTACTCAAGAAAACACCCCAAAAGACTCAACTACACAGAGCAATCTGATAAAGACATCTCAGTTGAGGTCCTCTCTCCTCAAATGACTCTAGCTTGTATTAAGCGACAAAAGCTAGTCAGCATAATATAGAACCCTAAGAAAACCACTACAGTGACCTACTTCCTCATCTAAGACTTTTCTACTTTCTACCTCATCGCAATATTGCCATCATGTTGGGTGACAATAATGTCACCAATCACTATCTGTCTCTGGAAATATCTTCACAGGCACACCTAGAGGTGTCTTCACTAACCTCCCATGCAATAAAGATGACAGTCAAGATTAACCATCACCCTGATGGAACAGGGGGAACTGATTCGGGGAAAGAAGGATCAGGAGAATGAGGCGAGTATGTGTAAAAGGGCAGACAACGTGACTGCTATTCTTGATTGTCAACTTGACTTCACCTGGAGTTAACTAAAACACTAGTGGCTGAATACACCCATGAGGGATTTTTTTCATGATTGAATTATTTGAAGTAGGAAGACCCACATTTTTAAATTTTTATTTTCATTTAAGTAATATTATTCATTTATTTTACATACCAGCCACAGTTTTCCCTCCCTTTTCTCCTCCCAGTGCCCCTCCCCTCCACTTCCCATCTACCCTTTTCCTTTCCATTCGTTCATCTCCATTGAGAAGGCAACAGGCCTCCCATGGGCTTGGACAAAGCATGACACAGTATGGGGAACAGGTTCTCAAATGCCAGCTAAGCACCAGGGATATGTTCTGATCTCACCACTAGGAGCCTTACAAAGACACCAAGCACTACACAACTGTCACATACATGCAGAAGACCTAGCTTGGTCTCATGCAGGCTCCCTAACTGTTGGTACAGAGTCCATGAGCTCCCACAATCTCAGGTCAGCTGCCTCTGTGGGTTCCCATTATGACCCCCCTGTCTCGTTCGATCCCTCCTCCCTTTCTTCAGTAAGACTTCCAGAGCTCATCCCAGCGCTTGGCTGTGGATCTCTGCTTCCATCAGTTACTGGACAGAGTATCTCTGATGACAATTATGGGAGTCACCAATCTGATTACATAGGTCAGTTTAGGCACTGTCTCCACTATTGCTAGGAGTCTTACCTGGGATTATCCTTTGAATTCCTAGGGATTTCCCTGGCACCAGGTAAGCACCAGGTAGGTATATCCCTAACCCCAAAATGTCCCCATCAAGATGTCTCTCTTGCTACTCTCTCACTCTATCCCACCTCCAACCTACCTCCTGCACCCTGCCCCCACCTCCTGCTCCCTCAAGTTGTCACCCCCTCCTCCACCCCCAGTTTACCTTGGAGATCTCTTCTATTTCCCCTTTCCCAGGGAAATCCATGCACCCCTCTTTGGGCCCTCCTTGTTATCTAGCATCTCTGAGACTGTAGATTGTAGGTTGGTTATCCTATGCTTTACTCCTAATACCCATCTATTGCTGCAGCCAGCGCAGCCTGGATAGCCGAGACTGGCAGGGATGCCGGGATTGAGACACGGAGGCTTCTTTTCAGGTGGAAGAACAGCAACCTTTATTTGGCCCAGCAACCTTTTATACCTCTACTCCCTCTGTGAAGACCCACCGGACAGAAAAAACACAAACATCCTTGTCAATTACAGACCACAAGGAAGTTCCGCTGTCAGTCAGGGGGAGTGAGGGCAGCTGGATCACAACAACCTATGTTTGTGCATACCATGTTTGTCTTTCTGGGTCTGGGTTACCTCACTCAGAATGATTTTTTTNGGGATTGAGACACGGAGGCTTCTTTTCAGGTGGAAGAACAGCAACCTTTATTTGGCCCAGCAACCTTTTATACCTCTACTCCCTCTGTGAAGACCCACCGGACAGAAAAAACACAAACATCCTTGTCAATTACAGACCACAAGGAAGTTCCGCTGTCAGTCAGGGGGAGTGAGGGCAGCTGGATCACAACAACCTATGTTTGTGCATACCATGTTTGTCTTTCTGGGTCTGGGTTACCTCACTCAGAATGATTTTTTTTCTCATTCCATCCATTTGCCTGCAAATTTTATGAAGTCATTTTTTACGGCTGAGTAATACTCCATTGTATAAATATACCACATTTTCCTTATCCATTCATTGGTTGGGGGACATCTAGGCTGTTTCCAGTATCTGGCTGATACAAAAAGCACTGCTATGAACATAATGAACATAGTTGAGCAAGTGTCCTTGGGGTATGATTGAGCATCTGCTGGGTATATGTCCAAGATTGGTATAGCTGGGCCTTGAGGTAGATTGATTCCCAGTTTTCTAAGAAATCACCATGTTGATTTCCAAGTTAGCTGTACAAGTTTTCACTCCCACCGGCAGTGAAAGAGTGTTTACCTTACTCCACATCCTCTCCAACATAAGCTGTCATCAGTGTGTTTGATCTTAGCCTTTCTGACTGGTGTAAGATGATATCTTAGAGTTGTTTTGATTTACATTTCCCTGGTGACTAAGAATGCTGAGCAATTCCTTAAATGTCTTTCAGCCATTTGGGATTCTTCTGTTGAGAATTCTCTGTTTAGGCCTATACCCCATTTTAATTAGATTATTTGGTATTTTGATGATCATGACACTATTTCTATGGAGACATGAATTATCTCCTCACCCCAGATGAGAACCAGTGACAGGCCTGAGTCTGGATATCCAAGAGAACAAATGACTCAGACTATTCCATCACAAAAGCCCACCCCAGGATGACTGACAACTCACCAAAGTGAAACCTAGAATGAACTGCCTAACTTGCAGGTTGGAGAGTGTCTCTTCCAAGCAGTTCACCTGGTCTCTGTTTCTTCTAGATGACTCAACTGGTCTGATCCTAGACTAGGATGCCCAATTTTTCTGAGTGTCTCTTAACAGTCCTTACTGCTTATGTTTGGAGTGGGGAATCTAATGAATCTACTTAGTTTTAGAGGCTTCCTGAACCCTTTAAGTTGTTTATTTCCTGGGCTTAACCCATTTCTTTACAGAGTGGAATGTTTCATCTCTCTTTAGAATACCCTATGTCTTAATGAGCTCCCCTAGGAAGTGGAGTATTTTATCTGCCACACCCATATGGGGGAATGATAGTGAGACACTAGGGACATTTGGAGGCAGGTAGTGGTGGGTAGATATGATCAGTATAGATTGTAAAAATGTGTGTGTGTTTTTAATAAAGATTTATTTATTTATTATGTGTACAGCATTCCTTCCATGTGTGCCTGGATGCCAGAAGGGGGCGCCAGGTCTCATTATAGATGGCTGTGAGCCACCATGTGGTTGCTGGGAATTGAACTCAGGACCTCTGGAAGAGCAGTCAGTGCTCTTAACCACTGAGCCATCTCTCCAGCCCCTAAATGTGTGTTTTTTAAAATAATAAATAAAACATTATTTTCAAGGAATGCAGGCAGGAACAGACAATGGCTGCTTCCTCCAAGACACCTGTAGTGGCTTCCTTCTACCAGGAACAAATGACCACTCCTCCATATGCTCCTGCCATTAATGCTTACCCTAGCATCCCCAGCCTATGAGCCTTTGAAGTTTACAGATTATTCATTTATCAAGTCAGACACCCTTGAGGTCAGACACCTTGTGGAATTCACCTTTGTACTCCTCTCCTATGAAGAATTGTTCCTGGTCCACAGATATACAGAAGTTTATAATGAGCAAGTACCATTTTGGGAAGAACCAGGTAAGGGAGCTAGAGAGATGGCTCAGGAGTAAAGAGTTCAAGTTCATACTGTTCTTCCAGAGTACCAGAATTTGGTTTCTAGAACACATGTCAGGCATCTCACAAACTGCCTGAACTCCAGCTTCAGAGGATCCAACACATCTGGCTTCCAAGGGTACCTACACTCATATGCACACGTGTGCACACACACCACAGAAACACACACATAAGTAAAAGTAAAAGAAATCGTTTGAAAAGGAGGACCAGGTAAGAGGGCAGCATCTTGGAGAAAATCTTGGTTACTTTTCTCATTGCTGTGACCATACCTAAAAGAAGAAACTAAAGGGAGGAAGCATTTATTTTGACTCATAGGTCAGAAAGAACAGTGCACTGTGGCAAGGAAGGAAGGCGTGGCAGGAAACTGACCGGCTCCTGTCTGTGGTAGGAGCATGAGGCAGTTGGCCACATCTCAAGGAAGAAAGGGAGTCAGGTCAGAGCTTTAGCCCTTAGGTCCACCCCCAAGTGACCACCTCTGTCAGCCTTCAGTCCCATTCCAAAGGTTCCATGAACTTTCAAAGCAGCATCACCATCTGGGAAACACTTCACACTCAAACTGCTAAAGTTTATTACACACACGCACATATGCACATGTACACCAAACACACCACACCCTTTAGGTGCCTTGATTCTTAGTACCAGTGTCAGCCCCAGATCCGGAAAATCTCATCAATACATGAATTGCACGTGGGACCTTCAGATCTCTGACTGAAGAGGAAGGGGAAATGGGGAGCTTGTGTTGATGTCTGTGGGTGCTTCTGGAGCTCAGCATCAGTAGCTCAGCAGGAAGAATGGAGGGTGGGCTGAGACCAGTCTATGCTTATCTGACTAAGGGACAGGTAAAGAGAAACAAGCATGCTGAGGAATACCCAATTACACTTGAACATCAGACAAACCAAAACCTTTATTTTTAACATGAGTAGGTCCCATCAGGTGTTTGAGATATTTTTATACCAAGAAATAGAATGATTATCCTTTCTTGTACCTCAGTCAGCCAGGCATTCTGAATTTTATGTGGTGAGACCAGCTCCTTCCAGAAGCTCTCACTCCTCTGTACCCACCAGGACCCCCTTCAAGAGGCACTCACAAAGCTTTGACTTCTGCTTTCTTACTGACCTAACACGTAAAGGGAAAGCCCCAACCTACATCCATCCACAGCCAGGTATCCAGGCTGATACAGCCCTGTCCTTCCATCCCAGCCACCAGAAATGTCTGAGAAGGACCAGCTCCAACTATCCAAGCTCCAAATGCCCGACAAAACATGCAATAGGCAAGTGGATACGGAGAGAGTGGATGAGAAAGGGAGAGACCAATGGCTGCAGAACTTGCCAACAGCAGTTCGTCTCGCACCAGTTCCCAGAGCTCAGCTTCCGCCTACATTTCCCCTTCACTCTCACTCCAGTGGTCACAGCTGGGGAAGGAAGCCACCTTGTGCAAGTCTAGGATCCTCCTAAGACCACGATGTCACTGCTGCTGTTTCTGTTTTCCTTGGTGTTGGAAGGTGAGTGGGCCCAAGGCCGGAGTGACCCAAGTTGGGACTGGGGCTACAGGTCAAGTCTGTCTTCCTCAGGGTCTCAAGGTCAGAACAGAGACTACTTCCTCCTGGTGAAGAGGACTGTGAAGGTACAGGAGGGTCTGTGTGTTGTCGTGCCCTGCTCTTTCTTCTCCCCTGAGAGCCGCTGGCGTGACACTGCCCCAGCATATGGCTACTGGTTCAAAGTCACCAGAAGTTCACCATCTAAATTTCTAGTGGCCACAAATGACAAAGATAAAATAATAGAACCAGAAACCCAGGGGAGATTCCAGCTCTTGGGGGATGTCCGGAAAAAGAACTGTTCCTTGATGATCAAAGATGTGCAGCAGAGAGACTCCTCAGTCTACTCCTTCCGGGTGGAGAGAGGATTTGAGAAATTCAGTTTTCAGGATGGGTTCTTTCTGCAAGTGGAAGGTAAGAGTTGTGGGCATAGCAGGGACCTCTTGTCTCTCACTGGGGGAGGAACAGTAGATAAACCATGATGCAAAGAAAGCCACTTCTAGGGAGGGGCAACTGAAGCCACAGGATTGGCACCTTCTCCCTTAGCCCTGACTCACAAGCCAGATGTCTTCATTCCTGAGATCCTGGAGCCTGGGCAGCCAGTCACAGTTGTCTGCTTGTTTCACTGGACCTTCGAGCAATGCCCAGCTCCTTCTTTCTCCTGGATGGGGGCTGCCATCTCCTCCCAAGAAACCAGACCACACACCTCCCCTTACTCGGTGCTCAGCTTTACTCCAGGACTTCAGCACCACAATACTGAGCTCACATGTCAGGTGGACTTGCCTAGAAAGAGCCTTCAGAGGACAGTCCGACTAAGCATGGCCTGTGAGTATATGGTGCTTTGGGCTGTACATAGTCCTGGTGGTGGGAGGTAGAGAATCCCCCAACTCCATGCTCAGGAGAGCTCATGGAGGTGCTGGGGATGTGACTCCGTTGGTACAGTGCTTGCCTAGCATGCACAAGCATGCGACAAGGTCCTGTGTCCCATCCCCAGCACCACTTAAATGAGAGGTGATGGTACATATCTGTATTCCAGCACTAGAGGACCAGGAGTTTCAGGTCATCATCCTTGGCTACATAACACATATGCATACTAGAATATGAGATCTTGTCTCAAAGGAGGAAGAGGGTTTCTAGGAGATGGCTCAGCTGATAACTAGTTTGACACACAAGTATGTGGAATGGATTTTGGACTCTCAGAACCTGCCTAAAAACTGGCCAGGCATGGTAGCCCACTGGTAACCTCACTGCTTTGAGTCAGAGAGAGACAAGTGAGCTCCAAGGCAAGTTGGCTAACTAAATTGGCTACCCAACTGGCAACCTGAGTTCAATGAAAGACATTGCCTCAGAAAACAATGTGAACACCGATGGTTCAGAAAGGTGCCTTATATCAACACCTGGCTTCTTCTTACATGTATGTGCACATATGTGCATCTATATACACATGCATGTTCACCACATATACATACATTCAAAAGAAGTAGAGGAAGGCACCCCATCCTGGGTGTGCCTGTATCCTTCAAGGTTGGTTGCTTTGCTTTGATCACTTTCCTTCCCTGGGATCGTAGTGCTTTTCTTTCCTTGAGGGACTTCTCATGAGGAATAAAACATTCCCCCTCTGAAGATGACTCATAATGTTCTCCCAGATTCCCCCAGAGATCTTGCTATCAGCGTTTTCCGTGACAATGTGTCAGGTACGAGGGTCTCCTGGGGTGGTGTAAGGTCAGTCCAATCCTCTTTCAGAAATGAAAAGTCTGGAGTGAGGGAGGAGAGAGGGGGCAGGCCAAACTCTTCCTGCTGCCTCCCCATGCCCTGTGTCCTCCTCCCTTACCCTTTCCTTATCTCTGTCTTTCTGTACCTTTTTATCTCTGTCTCTGTGTCTCTCTGTCTTTGTGTCTCTTTCTTTCTATGTCTGTATCCATCTCTGTCTGTGTCTATCCTTCCTCTGTCTCTATATTTCTGTATCTATTTCTGTTTGCTTCTGTCTTCATCGTTCTTTATCTCTCTTTCACTGTCTCTATTTTCTCCCCTCTCTGTGTGTCTCTTTGGGCTCAGAATTGCATGGAAATGCCTCACATCTGGAAGTTCAGCAAGGTCAGTCTCTGCGCCTCCTCTGTGCTGCTGACAGCCATCCTCCTGCCACACTGAGTTGGAGCCTGGAGGACCGAATCCTCTCTCGGTCCAGCCCTATGGGCTCCAGAACCCTGGGCCTGGAGCTGCCCCAGGTGAAAGTTGGGGATTCTGGACACTACACCTGCCAAGCAGAGAACAGGCGGGGTTCCCAGCAACACACCCTGGAGCTCTCTGTGCTGTGTGAGTGTGATCCACCACAGGCTCCCAGCTCTGAGGAGGGAAAGGAAGCGGGAGAGGGTTGGGGAACAGGAGGCTTACAGCAGTCAGACCACCAGGCAGCTTGGGTTGGGGACCCAGGGAGTGACTCACCCACCCTCAGCTTCCATTTCTGGGAGGGATGCTATACCCAGAGAGAAGGCCCTGGCCTATCTGGAGCCAGTTCCCTGTCTTCATTGCAGATCCCCCAGAGGACTTGAGAGTGACTGCTTCCCAAGCAAACAGGACAGGTAGAAAGGACGGGCAGAGGAAGCTGGACATCTGGGTGGGGATGGGAGGCCTCCCAGTTGACGGGCCTCATGGTGACTCTGCTCCTATCCTCCTCAGTATTGGAAATCCTCAGGAACCGCACCTCCCTCCCAGTCCTAGAGGGACAAAGCCTGTATCTAGTCTGTGTCACCCATAGCAACCCCCCAGCCAGTCTGAGCTGGACCGGGGTGGCACAGACTCTGATCCCGGCCCAGTCTTCAGAGCCTGGGATGCTGGTGCTGCCTCTGGTCCAGAAGGAACATGAAGGAGAATTCACCTGTGCTGCACAGAACCCACTGGGTGCTCAGCGCATCTCTCTGAGCCTCTCTGTGCGCTGTGAGTGGGGAAAGGGACACCTGGGACCTGTGATCAGGGGCCACCTGCTGACCCTTCTCTTCCTTTTCCACAGCCCCCCCACAGATGCCCAGATCATACTGCTCCTGGGAAGCTGAGGGTCTCCACTGCAGCTGCTCCTCCAGAGCCTGGCCAGCCCCCTCCCTGCGCTGGCGACTGGGGGAGGGGCTGCTAGAGGGGAACAGCAGCAAAGTCTCCTTCCAGGTCACCTCCAGCTCCACAGGACCATGGGCCAACAGTTCCCTGAGCCTCCATGGGGTGCTCTGGCCCAGCCTCTGGCTCAGCTGTGAGGCCTGGAACCCCCATGGGGCCCAGAGTGCCTCTGTTCTGCTACTGCCTGGTAAGGGCCCTTTGGGACTGAGCTTATCTAAGGAGGGCCTGAGTGGGCTCCGTGGTTGGAGCAAAGTCTGAGAGAATGGACCCATGGGCTAAGTGTGGATGGAGAGGAATGGAAGTTAAGGCATGACACCCAGCCCAGGATGCAGTCATGTTTTCTAAAAGGAAATAGGAAAGAATCTTGGCCATGGTGTGCAGCAGGAACTGGAGTCCAAAATGCCCACCGTTGTGTGTAAGATCACATACATGGTGTGCGCTCATTCTTCTGTAGGTAAGGAGAGTCCCACGGCCTTCTCCAAGGGAGCACTCTTGGGCTTTGGCATTACAGCTCTCATTGCCTTCTGCCTCATTATGATCATGTGAGTTGGAAGGAGCTGTTGGGGGTGGGGACTGGGATCTGGGCTTCCAGGGAGAGGGCAGATGGAAGAGTGTACTTAGAGGTCATTTCCTCAGCGTGAAGACCCTACAGAAGAAAGGAACACAAGAGGAAACCTCAAGACCCAAGATCTCACGGGGCAGCACAATCCTGGATTACATCAATGTGGTCCCCAAGACCAGGCCCCTGGTGAGTTGCCAGTCGTGCTTTCTACATCAACATTCCCTGCTACTTCTGCAAACATGCCTTCCCTTCCCTCCTACACCTTTGCCTTAGAGATAAGAAGCATCCAAGATTAGAGCCAAACCCTGGTTCCCTCTGAGCCTTCACATCTTCCTGTGCTTCCAAGTCTGAGGAACAGAACATGGACTCTCTCCATAGGTGGCTTACATTTCTTCCATTATTGTTGCCACCAAGGGCTAACTAACTATGTTTAACTATGTTATATTTATAGTTACTGTGCTGGGGATAGAACCCAGAGACATGTGCATGCCTGGCACTCTCACCCTTCAGTAGGGGATTCTAGGCAGGTACTCCACCGCTGAGCAACATTTCCAGCACCACTTTGGTGGATGCCAGACAAGTGCTGTGCCACTGAATGACATCCTCAGTCCTACCCAACAATTTGTAATGTCCTTATGATATGGTACATCCTACTGATTAAATACTGGACTCGAAGTAGGCTGCCTAGTCTCCTATTCCCCCTGCGCCCTCTATTTTTTTTAATCATCACCTTAGGTAGTCACTGTATTTCTCTGTGCCTCAACTATAATATTGGGATAATAGTGGTACCTATCTCCTGGAAATATATATGTGTGTGTGTGTCTGTGTGTGTGTGTCTGTGTGTATACATGTATATATACACCCATATGTATACACACACATATATATATGTATCTGTAAAATATTCAGAGGAGTTTGTGACCCTTATTGGGTTTTCAGTAAACACTAGGTACAACTATGAGGTCACAGCTACCTGGTGATGCTTAAATGAACATCCATGTCTCCAGCTTCTTCCCTGCATTCCAGACCCTTATCCAACCTGCCGGACAGCATCTACACTCAGACATTAGTGGGAATTTCTTACCTGAGCCCATGCAAAATCAACTTCTGACTATTTTGCCCTTTATGCTCTCCCTTTGCTTCTCTCTCTCAGCAAATATTAACAGCTTTTCTCAAGCAAGCTAAAGCCTTTGCATAATCTTTCACTCCTGTTCCCCAGAGCTGATCTATCAACAAATCCTCTTCAGAATCCACCCAAATCACTTCATCCTAGTCTTCACTCAACACCACAGTCGCTTTCTTCATGACCTCTTCTGATTCTGTTCTTGTCCTTTCTGCACGTGGCATCCTGTAGAAACCACACCGGCATACCTTTCCTCTGGAATGCTACTCAGACAGAAAAAAGAACAAACTCTTGATGCATAAGACAAATCACACAAGTGAAAAGTCTCTGAATGTTACATACCACATGATTCCATTTATATCTCACTGGCAAAGTTACAAAATCACAGAGATAAAAGGCTGGGAACGTAGCTCAGTTGGCAGAGTGCTTTCCTAGCATGCACAAATCCCCAGCCCAGCATGAAAGTGCGCATAGTGGTGCCTGACAAACACTAATGGAGGCAGGGGGGTCGGAAGTACAAAGTCATCTTTGGCTATATATAAAATTCAGAGTCAACCTGAACTACCTGACACAGATCATGGGTGAATAAATGCTTGTGGTTAGGGAAAAAGCATTCCCTAACTCTGCAGGACAGGAAGGGGGTTGCTCCATGATGATCCAGGGTCCTGAATCTTGGCTGTGGCCGTCACATGTGTCTACCTGCACCAGCAGGATGGGAGCAGTCTGGACCTGGACTTATTCACATAGGGAGCAGCCTTGAGGCCAGGCAGATTCCTGCACCCCTGAGCATACTCAAATAAAGGACACACTCCTGAGTAAGTTCAGTTCAGGAACACACTTCTGAGAATGAATGCCCAGTTCAGGAGCACAACCCTGGGCGTGCCCAGCTAAGGCAACAGTCCTGAGCACTAAGGAGCACACTCCTGCTCAGTTTAAGGTCATAATTCAAGAAGAAAACCTGGCAGAAATGCCTTGGGGCATGCTCAGATTTGCCTATAAAAATTGATAGGAGCAGTTTGAAGGGGGGCTAGTATAGGATTCTCCCCTAGAAGGCAGGTAACGACGTACACTGTATAGAAATCGGCATCCTTCTGCGAATACTGCATCCCTGGAAAACTGGGGTAAGGGAACAGGGTTCTCTGTGCTACTTCTGTGACTGTGTACTTTTCAGAAAGGCTCTCATGTAGCCCAAGCTGGCCTTAAATTTCCTCCATAGTCAAGTATTTTCCTGAATAGCCAAGGACAACCTTGAACTTCTGATCCTCCTGCCTCCACTCTCAGAGTGCTGTCATAGCAAGCATGTGCCACCATGCTTGATCTATGTGGTGCCAGGGGTGGACTCCAGGGCTCTATGCATACTAGGCAAACACTACCCTTAGCTACATCATTGGCTCCACTTTTGACACTTTTGTAACTCTTTGATCATTCCAAAATGGAAAGTTGAAAAAAATCACAAATCAAAACACCTCAATTCCTATTAAACCCGCCATTGATCACTTCTTTGGATTTCCAAAGTCATCTCCAGGACTTTGAGGTAGAGAGCTTTGCCTTGTCTTACAAGACTGACTATGTAGCCACAGAGACCATATTGCTTTTTTAATTTTTCAAATTTTAATCTTTATTTAGTATTCTTTATCAGATTATTATCGGGGAATGTGCATGCATGCTGTAGTGCACATGTGTAGGTCAGAGGCCAACTTTCAGGAGTCAGCTCTCTTAATTTCAGGTTCCAGGGATGGAACTCAAGTCTTCCAGATTGCACCCTAAGCACGCTTCCTCACCATGTCATCCTTTCATCTCCCAACTTCTTCTTCCTTAAGCACAGACCCAGAGCCTATTCAAACACTTGAATTTGTTGTTCCCTTCCTTCAGAGTTTTTCACAGAAACTGCATGGTTCCTGGCTTCATTTAATACTCTTTACTTGATAATCACCCCATCAAAGATGTCCAGAATGACATGTTCACTTATTATTGGCATTTGTATATATCAATTGTGTCTATAAGTACAATGTGCCACTATACTCAGACAGTGCAGTGATCAAATTGGGGCAATTAACAGATGCTCTCTACCTCAAAATTATTTCTTTGTGGTAAAACTATTTTATCTATAGCAATGACTCTCCTTTTAATTTAGTTTGTTCAAGTTTTTTTTTGAGACAAGGTCTCCCTGTGTAGTTCTGACTGACCTGGAACTATGTAGATCAGGCTGGCCTCAAGCTCTTAGAGATCTGAATGCCTCTGCCACCTAAGTGCTGGGATTAAAGGCATGTGCTACCACACTCAGCTTTATGCTTTATTTTTACTCCTAATTGTGGTGTGTGGTGTGTGTGTGTGGTGTGGTATGTGTGTGTGCAGTGTGTATGTGGTGTGTGTGGTATGTGTGTGGTATGTGTGTGTGGTGTGCGTGTGTGTATGTGTGTGTGCGGTGTGGTATGTGTGTGTGCAGTGTGTATGTGGTGTGTGTGGTGTGTGTTATGGTATGTGTGTGTGGTGTGTGGTGTGTGTGTTATGGTGTATGTGGTGTGTGTGTGTGGTGTGTATGTGGTGTGTGTGTGTGGTGTGGTATGTGTATGTATGTGTGGGAAGTTCTTGCAGGGCTAGAGGAGGGCTCAGAGTCCCTGAAGTTACAGGTGACTAGGATCTGCCAGGAGATGGTGCTGATGAGCAGACTTGGGTCTTCTGGAAGTTCAGCAGGGGCTCTCCAGCCCCACCTCCGGCTTTCTCTTCAGAGCACTCAGCGGGGCCATTTCTACATTTCTGTGTGCGCTGCTTGTTCCTTGCTAGAGCCCCAGTTCTCAAGTCAGTGCCTGGCGCATGCCGGGTGCACAACTGCGAGCTGAGTGAATGAAAGGTGTTTGCTGTCCCCTCAGGCTCAGAATTGGAAGGCCAAACCTGACACCCCTCCCAGGATCCCGTCCCTGGACACTCACTCCCCTGAGTCAAAGAAGAGACAGAAGGAGCCACCGTTCACTTCTCCTGGCTGCCCGGACCCCAAGTCATCCTGTGAGGCCCCAGTCTCTGAGAAGAATCCAGAAGTCCATTATGCTGCTCTCAAGTTCTCCCGCCTTAGACTGTGGGAGACCCCGAATCCCCAAGACACCGATTATGCCGAAGTCAGGTTCCACTGAGATTGTCCTGGACTTGAGAACTGAGATCTCCTACCCCCAAAGGAATGCAGTTTCTCTTCTTAAAACAATCCTCAGGAGGTACATGTGCTTGCCACCAAGCCTGGATCCACATGGTTGAAGGAACCTTCCACAAGCTGTCCTCTGACAGCCCACGTGCCTCCCAGTGAGTCTGAAGGTCAGACAACAGCTTGGAGGAGTCAGCTCTGGTGAACTTAGGCCTCTGGGCCTGGTAGCAGGTATCCTAACCTGCTAAGCCATCTAACTAACCCAGAAAAGAGATTTAAGAGAAGAGGCCTAGATAAGTCATTAGCAAAATAAAGCTTTCTTGTGCTTGCATATCTTGAATGTTGTGGGCGCTAATGGGCTGGTTGGAGAGGGACTCTGGCCATCCTTCAGATTCAGGCTAGGTCTCCTAACTCCCATTAGGGTATTCCACCCCACTTACATTCATTAACACAACACTGCTGGTCCCTGAGAGTTCTGGGTAACAATGCCTCTCCCTCAAGTCCTAAATCATTGTTTCAGAAGGAAGTTGTTACCTTAGCAACAAGGGGCCCATAAGATCCAAGGCCAAAGGAACGTTCAAGGGTGGCTTCAGAGTTGAACTGACTGTAACAGGATCACCCATCCTTTATGTTGTTTGTGGACATTCACCCAGCTTTCTCTGGAGGGCTCTCTGGTGTCCACCCCCCAACCTGCCACACTCACCTACTCCAGGCTCTGTCTGGGTCCCCTTCCAGTCCCATTTTATATGAATGTTTGTATGCGTGTGGGTGCATGTGTGTGAATACATTTGTATATGTGAGTGTTCACATGGAATGTGATGTCGGGGATAATATCCATCACTCTTTTACCTTATTCAGTGAGTCAGAGTGTAGTGGTTGGAATGAGAATATTTCCCGTTAGTTCATATGTTTGAATACTTGTTTCCAAGTTGGTAAAACTTCTTGGGAAGCATTAGGCAGTGTGGTCTAACAATCCTATACAAAGCATATTTACAGAAATAGGGGTGACCTGCCCCTGTCCTGTCAGCACTGAATCAGAACAGCTGGCATCCCAGACAAGAAACCTGAGAAGTATCAACACCCAAAGAATTTTAGAGGAAAATATCTGAGTAAAAACATGGGGTTTCCAGACATGATCCCATCTGTCCCATGCATGCCTGACAAAACGACACTAAAGTCACCAAGACAATCATCAATATTACGAGAGAGGAGAGCGTGCAGGTAGTGTGGTCCCAGCAACATTCTACACTGCCCCGAAGTCCTCTGGTCCTTGCCAGTTGAGATCGGCTCTGTGGGCTTTTGCCTCATCTGGGGACCTGTTGGACCAGCAGTCATACACAAGTCTGAAACTAGTGCCAGGGCTCCCAGCAGTAGAGCAGTTGACTTGAAAGCACTTGTTATTTATTCCATCCTCATTAGCTGTGTTCTACAAAGTCTTAGGGCCACAATGACTGCTAATGGGACCAGTGATTCTTGACCTAAATGGCCACAACTGTGGCCTTTCTTGGTTGAAGTTGCTTTTTTGGCTCTCTACAGGATGAGTATCCAAAATTGGGCTCTCCTTGGAGCAAAAATAAGAGGACATGGTTGACCACGGGAAATTTTTTTTAAGTTTTCTGTCTTGGAGGGCATAAATAAAAGTATTCACTTATTTTATGGATATCAGCATTTTGCCTGCATATCCTAAGTGTGCTCTGTGCATGCCTGGTGCTGGGGTAATCATAGGAGAACACCGGATCTCTGAAACTAGAGTTACAGGTGAGCTGCCAAGCGGGTGCTGGAAACTAAACCTACTGTCCTCTGCAAGGAGCAGCCAGTGCTCTTAACCACTGAATCATCTCTCCAGCCCCTTAATAGGGATATTTAGGCTTAAGCACTAGGGTTAAGAGATCCAGAAGGAAAGATAAAATACTTAAGAGTATGGGTGTGGTGTTCTCTAAGAGGGAGTTGTCAATTCTTTTGTCTCTTGACAAGAGAATAAGGTCCTCTCACTAGGCATGGGGGTGCACATCTTAATCCAGCACTTGGGAGGCAGAGGCTGGTGGATCTCTGTGAGTTTGAGGCCAGTCTGGAATACCTAGTGAGTTCCAGGGTCCCTGGCTCCAAACAATAACAAAAGGACTAGAGCTCCACAACTTGTCCAGTCCTACAACTGTATGATGACACATAGCTTCTTCATGTGGGGGAGGACAGAGCTTAGTTGGGGAGTGCTTGCTGAACAAGCATGAAGCCCTTGCTCCAATCACTAGCATCACACAAACTGGGCATGATGGTACACTCTTGGAAGGAGGACCAGGAGTTTAAGGTCATCCTCTGTTACACAGCAAGCTTGAGGCCAGCCTAGGCTACCTGAGACTCTGTTACATGTAGCACAGGGCATAGTGGCTTATGTCTTTAATCCAAGCACTTGGGAGGCTATCTCTGTGAGTATGACCCCAGACTGTTTTACATAGCAATTTCCAGGCCCATCAGGATCACCACAGTGAGAACCTGTCTCAAGACAAAAGAAAAATTTTCAATCCACAAAATAAATGAATGAATAAATACACCACAGCCTAGTCTTACAACCTGACTTCAAATTCAGTCCAAACTCCATTTCCTTTCTTTCCGCCTAACACAGCTTCACCGTGGTACCTTGCCAGGTGTTGAACCTTCTGGCACTTTGCAGAACAATGAGAAATGACTTTTTATCATTTATACGTTGCACAGCTTGTGACACTCTCTTATGGCTGCAAAATCAATTTCTGAGGCAGGAGGAGGTGATGGTGGTGGTCCCGTTCCTGTCCCACTCAGAAGAGAATGGAAGAGAAAAATGAGTTCTTGGGGAACAGCGTTGAAATGGCCCCAGTGAAGGCTCCCACACTGCAGCGATGGCCTCTGCCTCTAGAGGGAAGCACAGTGTACGTAGCTGTGCCTCAACATGCCAGCAAGCAACATTCTTCCACACCCCTGCCATCACTCACCAGAGCCTAGCTTACCATCCCACTCCCCCAACATGCCTGACACAAAATCTTAGTGGCAACTTTGACTTATCTTTATCATTTCCTATATCAAGTGTTCCGGAACATTCTCCATCCTGAATTCCAGAGGGAGATAGCTGCTTCCTTTACCATCCCAGCTACTGCTGATCATTCCGTCATCTGGGTTGCTCAAAAGTGTGTGTGTGTGTGTGTGTGTGCATGTGTGTGCGTGTGTGCGTGCATGTGTGTGTGTGCATATGTGTGTGTGTGCATGAGTGTGTGTGTCAATGTATGCTTCAAAACACAGATACCACATTGGAGAGATAGCTCTGTTGGTATCCTGAGTTTGATCTCCAGAACTCAGGTTAAGGGACAAACAAAAGTCCTTCAAGATGGTTAGTGGGTAAAGACGCATCCTGCCAAGCCTGGTGACCTGAGTTCAATCCCCAGGACCCACACAGTGGATGGAGAAACAAGTCCCATAGGCTGGCCTCTGATGTTCACTCTCTATTACAAATGCACATGCTCGCTCTCTCTCTCTCTCTCTCTCATACATGCACAAACCCATACACATATGAACAATTAAATAAATGACATTTAGAAGAGTTTTCAAGCCAGGCATGATGCAGTCACAGTACCAGGGAGACTGGCACCGGTGGATCCCTAAGGGCTGATGGCAGCATGCCCACTCGGTCAGTGAAAAACCTGTCTCAAAAAAAGTGTATGGTGCTTGAAGAACGGCATCCAAGGCTGTTCTTTTACCTCAACACATAAGAGTATTACATGATCCAAGCACAAAGAAATGTAGACAGCCATGCCCAGAACAAGCAGCAAGCAACATGCTGAGACCTCCCTATTCTGCTGCTTCCTAACAAGGTAAGAACGTAAAAGCAGGAAGCAATGTAACTTGGTTGAGGGGCCACAGCTCTGCAGAGCAGTGAGAGGTGAGACTTCACTTCAGCTTGCAGGCTGGAGGTCACACCCATGACCAACAAGTCCCCAGGGCTTCCTTCTCAGCTGATTTCTAAACCGCTGTGACCCTGGCAGTGACTTTTAGATGAATTTTCTCAACCAGTCTCCTGAGCAATTGCATTATCTCTTCTTGCAAGGACAGACCAAGAAGTCCCTGGAGTTTGCAGCAAACCCCAGAACTTACTCACCCAGATTAGGAACTGGGTGCAACATACTTCCTGGGCACAAGGAGGTACTATCTATCAAAAGCCAGAGCCAGAGCCAAGGGAAGGAAGCTGTCCTTAAAAGGCCAAGTATACAGACACCAAGTAGAGCTAAGCCTGAAGGGTACCTATAAAAGAATAAGGTAAGAGAAATCCCATCACTCCGGAAATGGTCAAATGAAAGGGCTCAGAAAGCCTCTGTAGCTTGCTCAAGGTCATACACTAGTTAAGGAGCAGAACAAGAAACAAAAGAGGGGCTGGAGATTTGCTCTCTGGGAGAGTGACTGTCTAGCTTGGTCAGGTCCTGTATTCAGCCCCTAACACTGGGAAGACAAACAAACAAAAAGCTTGTGTCATCTTTGATTTGGGGGGTACCTACTCCAGCAGTCCAACAGGCTGTCCTGCTTCTCAAACACCCCTCAACTTGGCCTTCAGCTTCTGAGTTCACTATACATTAAAACCCACTCTCCAACCACAGACAAGTTCTCTTCTCAAAGTATAAATCCAATCATGTCACACATGAGCTTAAAAATCATTCAAAGTGTTTATTTATTATTAGGACAATTATTACCTCTGAAGCCCATGCAGATTTGGAACTTGCCTCCGTTTATCCCAGCACTCCTGTCTCTGCCTGCCTCACCAGGGCTAGGACTACAGGTGTATCCCAGCAACCCAAGCCCTCCCATTCTTACAAGGAAGTAAGGCTGAGGGACACAGCTCTGTAGTAGAGGGCTTACCTTGGCATGCCAGAGGCCCTGGATTTCATCCCATAGTGCTTTAAAAATAAAGGGAGGAAAGAAGGAGGGAGTGGAGGAGAGAAGGAGGGAGGAAAAAAGAAAAAACGATTTACTGTAATGCCTGTGCTGGGAAGCAAGAGGCAGAGGATCAAGAGTTCAAGGTCTTTATCAGCTACCCAGCAAATCTGAGGACAGACTAAGCTACAGGAGACTCTGAAAAGAGATAGGTGAGGGAGGGGAGAGGAAAGGAGAGGACTTGGGGTGACAGAGGAAAGGAGGAATGCTGGAAGGGCACTTGCTGAGCTTGTGAGGTTTGTCTGGAACTAGAGAAATGATTCCGCAATTAAGAGCACTTGCTGTTCTTGCAGAGGACCAGGGTTCAAGACCCAGCACCCACATGGTGTCCCATAACCATCTGTAACTCCAGTTCCAGAGGGATCTGATGCCATCTTCTGACTGTCTCAGCTGAATACTGCATGCATGTGATGCAGACACATATATAGGCAAAACACCCATACTCATAAAATATTTTTTTTAAAAAAAGATGTCTTAGGTTTTGTTTCTAGCATACAAAAAAATCTGAAAAAAAAAAGGAAACCAAAGGTTCAAAATCTTAGGCTGGGGATGTAGCTAGTGGGTCCACCACTGGCTCTGAGCACACAAAACCCTGGGTTCAACCTCAGCAATACATAAAAGAGATGTGGGGGCATAAGTCTGTAATTCCAACACTTGGGAGGTGGAGGCAGGAGGAACAGTAATCCAAGATCATCTTCAGTTACATAGTGAGTGTGGGACCATTGTTTGCTACATGAAGCCTTGCAAAAAAAATTAAATGATTTAATTAAATCCAAAAAAGAAAAAATCCAACCCTTTTCTTGCTGTGATCAGAGTCCTACTGTTTTTGTCTACAAGACCAGTCAACCTCCAGGTCTTCTGGAACATTCCTATGATACCGTTCCCTAAACAACTACTCCAAATACCCTCAGTGCCCTGATTTAATATCTTCAGAGACTCTGGTTGGTTGAGTTTTGTTTTGATTTGAAGCAGAGTCTTGTGTAGTGCGAGTTGTCATGGAATCCCCTATGTACTTGAGGATGATCTGGAGCTCCTACACCTCCTGCCTCCACCACCATCGCCAACTTTCGATAAATATTTCTTAAATCAATGAACAGAAGGGCAATGGCTTCTTAACAAACTGCAGTGACGACAAGCAGATAATCAATGTCTCAGCTAAGTGACTGAGAGATGACTCAATAGTGGTTAAAAATGCTTGCTGCTTTACAGTGGGCCTGAGTTCAGTTTTCCCAGCTGACAACCAGCTTCGGGAGAGCCGACCCCTCCTTTGGCCTCCGCACGTGCTATACTTCCATATACAAACACGCACACATGCACACACATGGTTAAAAGTAATAAATCTCTAATGACAGTGTGATGGCCAGTGTTATCTTGATGGCTCGTTTTTATATTTAAAGTTTAAAACCTCCATGCTCAAGAGGACTGTAAAGCACAACTGAACTCCAAATGTTAAGGGCTGTTAAGGATTGCTTTAAAATTGTTTAGTCTTGTACAGTTTTAACAAAACAGTTGTTAATGCATGAAACTAGGTCACAAGGTTAACTGCTGCTTCTGCAAACAAAAGCTTGTTTTGCTCCAGATAACCTTCTGCTTACCTGTAAACAGAATGTAACTTTATGTTCCTTGACTTCATAAACGCCTGACTGATATGGCTGGACTGAGTCCCTGGCACCAATATCTGAATAAAAGCCTCTATCTAGCCTCTTCTTTGTTTAAACTGTACTAATGTCCAGACTGGTGAATCTTTGAATGGCCCTTAGACACACATAGCAGCTAGGACAGTGTTTACAGCTTTGCACATGCACCATCAAGAGATGTCACAAGAGTCTTGCCAGAATCAATGATGTTAGCTTCATTTTAAAATGTGGAAACTGAAGCAAAGAGACTAGGCAAACTTAAGGCCACAGAGCATGTTAGAGTTAACATGTAGATCTGCCACCCCACCCCCAGGATGCCCAAATTTACCATGACCCAGAGTCCTCAATCTAAAAGTCACAACAAAGGACAGCCTGAGGCAACTGCAGAAATACAGAGGAGAAGCTTGCGTCTAGGCCTAGATCCCTGGGTCTGTGGGAGGAGACGGGGTCTCAACCCCTGGCTCTAAGTGAGGATGCTGACAATCTGAGGGAAGAGGGCTGGAGCCTGGACCGCTGAGTCTGAGGGAGGCCGCCTGTGGTCTAGAACCATAGCTATGTTCAAACCACGAGAGTTGGGGTTGGAGAGCTGGGTACTGGCCTGGTCCCCTGGCTCTAAAGGAGTTACAGCTGGCTTCTGTCTAGGTGGGAGGATATTCTGGGCTGCCCAATGGCAGCTCCTTGCATCCTGCTAGCCCCGCCCCAGAGCACCACACTTTTATTGGCCTTGACTGGTTTCTTCTTTTGCCCCTCCCTTTCCTGTTAAGCCCAGAAAGATCTAGAAAAGACTTCAGACACGATTGAGAAGATGGAAGAGCTAAAAGATGAGGCTTCCTGCAGTGGGTGAGTGAGATAAAACCTTTCTGGGAAGAGCCTCAGGAAGAAGGGGGAGCAGAGTATATTAGAGCTAGGAGTGCCTTGAACTGAAAATACCATCTAAAAACCAAACAGACAGACCTAGGAACTCTCTGGAGAACTTTGGTGGCTGACTGCTGAGCAAGATACTTTCAATATGGAGGGGAAAAAAACAGAAGTTCGGCTACAGAGCAGAGTATGAGACTAACCTGGCCACATGAGACCTTGTCTCAAAATAAATAAGTAAAATAATTAACTACAAAGTTAAGCCTTAGACACTTAGCAGCTGGGAATTGGAACTGGGGTGCTGGGTGCTGGAATTTAAAAGAAAAGGGAATAAGCGGGTGGAGGAACTCACAGGAGCTGTGTCCCCGGCAGCGGTGCAGCAGTACCAGACAGCTGATGATGGTACTGACCGGCCTTATTATCTTCCTAGGGACAACCTTTCTCTGCCTTTAGCGGGAACTGAGGCACAGCCTGCGTCAGCTACCCCAGCCCTACCACCCTCGCTTCTGAGCACCCTAGACCCAGCCCACCTGGGACTCCCTGAGCAACTGGCCTCTGTGACTGTCCCCATCCGCCTGGACACTCTGTCTTACCTCCTACACACTGCCCTGCTGGGGACCTACAAGTTCCAACAGTCCCTACCCCCTTGCTCCTGCTCTGCGCACCCATACCACATCTCACCAGACACAGCCAGGAGGCCTCCCAGGAAATGGGACCAGGCCTCTGGGGACTGGGAGGTTCAGCGCAGGCCTTCCAGGGGCAGGGGCAGGGGCCAGGGCCGGGGCCAGTCCCGATGGTGTCCTGGGAGAGCCAAAGAGTTTGAGAGGAGCATGGCAGGAGGCCCTGGGGCTGGCCCCAAGACCCAACCAGTGACACCACTATCCCAGGATGGGCAGAAGGAAGCTGGAGCCCTGGAACCATCCCCACCTCCAGCACCTTTGTCTGAAGACTGGGAGACAGACTACTAGGACCCCAAAGAGCATCTGGTACTTGGCCACCCAAGGGTTCCTTCCAAGAGCTCACAGAGTTCTTAATCCTTCAGAGGTACTCCTAAGAAATATCATCTCTACAGCCTTCCCAGCCCCAAACCACAGCCTCTGAAGGTCTCCTACAGATCACCTTGTAAAGCCTAAACCCGACTTACATTCCAAATAAGAAAACTCCCCTGCCCAGACTCACAGTATCCCAAGCCCAGCTACTATCCCAGCTTATTCTCAATGCCCCCAAGGCTGCTCCAACCCCATTTCCAGACCAAATCATCACCCCAGTCCCTTCCTCTCTCCATTCCAAAGTCAACCCCACTTCACCACCCTCCTCCACACTCTTCTCCTGGCCCTCAGTTCTAATCCACGTTCATTCCTAATTTGTTTATTTGCTGGTTTTTTTTTCAGTTCTAGTGTCCTGAATGCCAGCCAAGCACTGAACTAAACTGCAACCATCCTTTATTTTTATCTTGAGATAGGGTCTCGCCAACTGTCCAAGCTGGCCTTGAACTTGCGACCCTCCTGTCTCAGGCTTCCAAGTATCTGGGATGAAAGTTCTCAGCCATAAGGTCTCCCATCATTCCCAACTCATTTTGCTTTCTTTTAAAACCTGTCTCACCGATCCTCCTCTCTCAATCGGCTGAGTGCTGAGATTGCTGTGGACCAGGAGACTGACCTCATTCTCCTCTTCCTAGTCCTCAATTCATTTCCCTCATCTCACACCTCACACTCACCTTCATGTCACACCAAGTGCCAGCCCCAGCCCCAGCCCCAGTCCCGACATCTGCCATGTCCCAGTCAAGCTCTGCCAAGCCCCTGATCCTACCCCACAAGGAACCCCTTGGCCTGACATGTCCAGATACCTGTATCCACCCCTGTCATTGCTGTTCCCTGTCCCCCGGGCTGGGAAGCCCAGGTTGAACAATAAAAGGATGGCTGTTCTGTCTCTTTTGTGTGGGCCATGCTTCCTGCGAAGCTCAGGCTACCCATAGTGGAGACTAGGGAGACAGGTAGGATCACAGACAGAGGCTGATGGGGCCCCCTTGTCCCCTGTTTCAGCAAATTCCATTGAGGTCTCTGCTGCCACTGTGTTTCTGCCTGCTGGAAGCTGCTGGGCTATGCAGCCATTGTGTGGGGAGGCTTAAGGGATTTGGGGGAGCCATGAGGCAGAGATGCCAGCAACCTGGCTCAGCTCAGTCTCCACAGAGGGGCTTCGGCAGAAGGAGGGCTCAGAACAGACTCCGCCACTCAGGTAGGCACCAGCGTGAGACCTGCAGCCCCCTACCTGAGAAGTCTAGGCTCCCAGGCCCTTCTCTCCAAGAGCTTTGAATTGAGGCTCTTCCTGTCAGGAATGAAGAATCCAGATTCTCAACCCTCTTCCCTCAGAGCCAGGGGTCCAGGCACTTGCTTTCCTCCCTCAGACCCAGGAGTCTACTCTTCTCCTTTAGCCCCTTAAGCCCATTCTCCAGCCTTCTTCTCAAACCCAGGGGGGTCCAGACCTCAACCCTCCTGTCTCAGGCCCAGGATACCCACTCACAAACCAGCTCTCCCCTCTCCACAGATCGCCATGTACAGCTTCATGGGTGGCGGCCTCTTCTGTGCCTGGGTGGGGACCATCCTGTTGGTGGTAGCCACAGCAACGGACCACTGGATGCAGTACCGGCTGTCGGGGTCCTTCGCACACCAGGGCCTGTGGCGTTACTGCCTGGGCAGCAAGTGCTTCCTACAGACAGAGAGCATTGGTGAGCCTTGGTGCCAGGGTTTGAGTGGTAGTGAGGTCTAACCCTTGCCCAGAGCACATCCCTACAGCCATCACCCCAGCATTCTAAGAGAAAGCATGGTGGCTCAGAGAGGCAGAGGCACTGGACTAGGATGCTCAACAGGGGGTGGAACAGACTTGTGATCTATGGATTGTTTTCTAGTTGCAGGGTCAGGGTGTAAGGTCTTGTAGTTAGGTTAACGGGGTGGCATTTTCCTGCACAAAATGGTGTCAGATGTAGCAAAGAGGCTGGGGTTGCCAGAACAATATTTTATAAATATCTGTGATGATCTGGGTGTGGTAGCATGTGCCTGTAATCTCAGCATTTGGGATGTGGCAACAGGAGGATTGTGAGTTTTAGGCTACATAGGTTTGACCCTGTCTCAAAATACAACAAACAAACAAACAAGTGCTATGAGCCAATAAACAGTGTTAGGAACAGGGACCACAGAGACTGTTGATGAACTGCATGCCAGATGAAAGACTTTTTGCTATCTATCTACTGTGTACCAGGTCATGTACTTATAGATGGATGAATACATGAATAGATGAATAGGTGATTGACTGACTGACTGATATTGATTGATTGATTGATATATATAATAGAAAGATGATGGTTAGATGGGTGAATGAAGAATAGATAGATGATAGATAGATAGATAGATAGATAGATAGATAGATAGATAGGAAGGATGATAGAATGGATGTATGGATAGATAAGATAGAAATATAATGGGCAGGATGGATAAGTATATAAATAATGTAGAGATCATGGGTAGAATAGATAGATGGATAGACTGATAGGAAGGATAGATAGGATGGCTGGATGGATAGATGTATAAGTAGGAATTCTCTTAGTTACTCTTCTATTGCCATGACAAAACACCATGACCAAGGAAACTTATAGAAGAAAGAGTTTATTGGGGCTTACATTTCAGTGTCTTAGAGTTCATGACCAGTATGATGGGAAGCATGGCGGCAGGCAGGCAGGCAGGCAGGCAGGGGTGGTGCTGCAGCTGATACCTCTTAATCCACAAACAGGAGGCAAATAGGGGGAGAGAGAGGGAAAGAGAGAGAGAGACTAGGCCTGGCATGGACTTTAGAAACCTCAAAGTCCATCCCCAATGACATACCTCCTCCCAACAAGGCCTCACCTCCTAATTCTTCCCAAACAATTCCACCAACTGGGGACCAAACATTCAAATATATGAGCCTATGGGATCTATTCTCATTCAAATAACCAGAGGTACCTAAGCAGACAGGCAAACAGACAGGCAAGCAGGCTGACTGGCCAGCTGGCCAGACATGGTGGCTTGCTTCTATAATTTTGGAACCAGGAGGCTGAGGCAAGAGGATTGCCTGTCACCCAAACAAACAAACAAAGGAACATCAGTTCTAACCCTGAAACACCAGAGAGAGATGTAGATCCCTGAGGTTCCTGGCCAGCCAGCTTAGCTACTTGGTGAACTCCAAGCCAGGGAGAGACCTTATTTCAAAAGACATGGTGGGCAGCTCCTGAGGAACAACACCCAAGGTCGACCTTGGGTCTCAATGTGCACATCCATACATGTTTCCACATAAACAGCCACAGGCATGTACTCAACACACATACACACCCACACACACTATATGGAAGAAGCATGACATGGAGAAATATATTACATAGTATATATTAGGTATGAATATATAATACCAATGAATAATATGCTGTAGTCTATATAATATGCTCTATATAGCATGGGAAATTAGTAATATTTAATGTTTTGTTTAATGTATCATACAGTACAGTATATGATAAGCTAACACATCAAAATACATCATGCTACACTCCACAAGATTTTCTACAGTATTTTAATTAATAATTATTGAGTGTTATTACTGAAAACAACAAAAATAAGCTAAACGTAGCCCAAGAACTTTTCATAGGTCAGCCTCCTTCCAACTCCCAGGAATGCTCAGGGGCTGTTCAGTTATCTGTAAGGGTCAGACAGAGGCTGAGATGGTGGTGCACACCTGCAGTTCTAGAACTCAGGAGACCCAGGCGGAGCCACATCAGGACAGTGGAAAGCATGGTATCTCAAGTGTAATTCCAGCACTTGGAATGTAGAGACAGTAGAGTCAGGAATTCAAGGTCAACCTTAGCTACATTAACTTCAAGGACAAGAAGACTGGGCTATAAGACACCCAGTCTCAAAACTTGTTACATCTATCATGTGCCAGACAGGTGTCAGGGGCTGGGTATGCAACCGAGAGAGAAGGAGGCAGCCCTGGTCTTTTCAGACACCACAGGTACAGTTAAAAGAACAGGACTTTTCAGATGCAGCAAAGTATAATGGATGAAAAGGAAAGGATCAGAGAGAGAGATTATTGTCAAGAGCGTATGGGGAAACATTCACTCAATAAACACTTCACAAGGCCTACATGTAAGCCACACCCATGCTGGGATGCTCACATCAAGAACCAAGCCAGTCCCTGTCCTCAGGGAGAAGTTGAGCTGGATGGGGTGAAATAGAAAAGACAGAATGAAAAGCAGAGACTTAGGATGGTGGCTGTGATCAGTTCCCAGAAGAGGTCGTGAGAGCTGGGGTTTTGAAGGATGAGCCTGCTAGGTCAAAGGAGGGAAGAGCCAAGTCAGATCATGAAAGAAAACAGTGGCCCAGAGTAACTGTGATGTGTCTCCACAGCATATTGGAATGCCACCCGGGCTTTCATGATCCTGTCTGCCCTGTGTGCCACCTCGGGCATCATCATGGGCGTCCTAGCCTTTGCGCAGCAGTCTGCCTTCACCCGCCTCTCCAGGCCCTTCTCCGCTGGCATCATGTTTTTTGCCTCCAGTGAGTGAGCCTATCCTTCCTTCCCCACCCAAATTTCCCAGCTCCTCAATCCCACGCCAACATGCACTTCTTATCACCCCCACTCCATTCCCTCTCTCACACCTACACCCAACTCCACCGACTTCCCTTTCTCCTTTGCTTTTAACTCCACTTTGTAATTAGAGGCAATCACCTCCTCCCCTCCCTTCTTTCCTTTCTTTCTTTTGTCCTAATAATGAGAATAAAATCTCTGGAACTTACATACACTAGAAAGACTTCTACCACTCTTAGCCTCTCACTGGAGAATTCTAGGCAAAGGTTCTACCACTGAGCCATACCCAGCCCCCCACTGGGGCATGATAGGCATGGTAGGCATGGCAACTCTACCACTGAATCACGGCTTAGCCCTTCACTAGGGGATTCTAGGCAGGGATTCTAATACTAACCACCTCATAGAACTTAAAAAATATTCACACTTACAGTGACAGTCTTGATACACATTCAGCTCAGGACCAGCTGATGAAGAAACATATACAGTGAATCCTGCCAGAATTTCGTCACCTGGGTGCATTAGTGGCATTTCTCATTGCTATGACCAAATATTTAACAAGAAACAACTTCAGAAAGGTAGGAAGGTATATTTGGCTCACAGTTGGAGGGCACAGGCCATCATGGCACAGAAGTCACGATGGCAGAAGCATGGGGCAGCTGGTCACATTGCACCCACAATCAGGAAACAGAGAGATAACAGCTAGTACTAGGCTCACTTTCTTATTTTTTATTCTGTCTAGGACCCTAATCCATGAGATACTGTTGTCCACATTTAGGGTGTATATTCTACCTTAATTAGAATGCTTTGGAGGGACTGGTGAGATGACTCAGTAGCTAAAGAAACTTGCTTTCGAGCCTGGTGTTTATGTCCCCAGAACCTCCACACTGGAAAGAGAGAACAGACTCCTACAGAGTGTCCTCTGACCTTCTCTCAAGTGCCATAGCACACACACATAAATCAAGTAATGAGTAAATAACTTCTTCTCTGGAAACACACACACACACAATGCACGTGTGTGAGTATGTGTGTGTCCTAGGGGGTCCTAGATCCAGCAGAGCTGACACTGAAGACCAGCCATCACAGATGGACTTCGTTTAGCCTCCAGCTTCCGCTGTCCCAGAGACAGCGCGCTCAGGCTCAGGATCCTCACACCCTTCTGTTTTAGTCATTGCTGAGAAGTGACACCAAGGCCACAGCAGCTATTACAAATGGAAACAGTTAACTGGGGCTTGCTTACAGTTCCAGAGATTTAGTGTATTATCTTCATAGAAGGGAGAATTCACAGTGTGGAGAATATATGAGAGCTACATACTGGTCAAGAGAGAGAGAGATAGTCTGGGCTCAGCATGGACTTTTGAAACCTCAAGGCCACCCCCAGTGATACATTTCCTCCAACAAGTCCACGCCTTCCAATCCTTCTAATCCTTTCAACTAGTGCCACTTTGTGGTGACTAAACATTTAAAAATATGAGCCTCTGAGAGGCATTCTTATTCAAACACCACAGCCCCAATCCCTGGTGGGTATTCGTGATAGGCACCCTGAGCCACCTGTTAGTTCACACAAACTCTAGTGTGATCCAAGGAGGTCTTTAGAGTAATTAAGACACTCTGTAACTCAGGACACTGCAAGGGTTTGTTTCCCCTCCCAGAACACAGAGACCAGGAAGTGTCCAATGCTTTCTTGTGCTTCCCTGCCCTGTCCTCACCCAGTCCCATCCCCCACACCACCTTGCACTGTTGCCACCATCATCAACCTCCTCTCTTCCTTATGTCCTATTCTCTTATCCAACTTCATGCCACCCCATGCTCTCTCCCCAGCTCTTTTCATCCTGTTGGCCTTAGCCATTTACACTGGAGTCACTGTCAGCTTCCTCGGCTGCCGCTTTGGGGACTGGCGCTTTTCATGGTCTTACATCCTGGGCTGGGTGGCCCTGCTCATGACCTTCTTTGCAGGTACTGAGGCAGAGTGATGGGAAGGTAGAAGTCTGGGGCAAGGCAAGCAACCTCAGAGGGTGAGGTGACAAGACACCCTACACATATCTGATGGCAGACTCTAGGTCCAAGGGAGGAGGAAATGAAGAGTCTCTGGAAATAGAAAGGTAGACCCAAAGGGTTTGGGTATCGACGGATTCTGTCCACACAGGAATTTTCTACATGTGTGCCTACCGGATGCATGAGTGCCGGCGTCTGTCCACCCCACGCTGAGACCCGGGGTAAACCTTGCAGATGGAAGTTACAATGAAGGCACTGAAGAGGAAGGGGAGGACCTAGGAGCTGGAGGAAGTCATGGCTCCTGAGGGAATGAGGGGGCTCAGTCCTGGATTCTAGATAGGGGAGTCCCTGATCCCTCTGTCCTGTGTGGGTCAGGTGGGAAGGAGTTGAGAAGACATGAACCCCTACCTTGTCCAAAGGGTGGTAGAAAAAATGGAAACTCTTTTAGAGAGGCATTTTGTGATCTAATAAAACTGATGTGAAACTGTCAAAGTGTGAGTCCTCACAGTGCTGGTTTGGAGAAACTGGCTAGGGTGGTGGTCGGGGGACAGGGGGGTGNGGTTGGGGGACAGGGTGGTGGTTGGAGGACAGGGGTATTCTGACATGGTGTCCTCTCTTCATCAGGTCTGCAGGGATGGGAACAAGAGAAATAGGTCCCTTCCTTGGAGACAGCCATGGTTTAATGTCTAGAAATGGATGTGTGGGATAATAGGATTAAAAACTGATCTCAGAAAATAAAGCTTCCCTGCTCCCCACCCACTCCAGGCAGCGCCTTACCTCTGCTTCCTTCCCTGGATGCCCTCTCCGCTAGGACCATCCAGGGAAGGAAGGGGAGGTTCTGTCTCCCTCTATTTTAGTTTATGTTTTTGGAAGGACAGAGTCTCAGGTAGCCAAGGCTGGCCTTAAACTTGTGATCCTCCTGCCTCAGATCTCTTGAGTGCTGGGAAGACTGTCCTACGTCATCACAGTAAGGGATGACAGACACATTCTGTGTTTCCCTGGAGAGAAGGTGTTGACCACTGGAAGACAGAGGCAGAAGACCCTGAATTGCTACTCCCCAGACAGCCTCATCTTGGTGTTAAGATACCCATGCTGGAGGGCCCACCCAGGTGGGGTGAATTCTCACTATATTGTGAGATGAGGATGTGGGAAGGCCTTCCTGTCCTTAAGTTTTATGGAATCCTGTCTGTCCTGGACAGAGGCTTTAACTAGGACCATGGAATCTCTCTTCCTACCAAGTCCTCCCACTTGGAACTGGTATTTTGGCTTCACTACTCTTCTGCTATTGGAAACTCTAGCACTACAGTCTAGGGGCAAAGTGTAAAAACCACAGGAAAATGTGAAATAACTGCCCCTCAGCCACATCTCCCCTTTGAGTTAATTCACACCCTAGTATGACTCGTCTACTTCCCACCTCTGGGCCCCCAAAACCCTCCCTAAGGTCTTCCAGGAAACCTCTCTGTTGTCTCCAACTGTGGAGGCACAGAACTCGTGACAACAGTCTAAACCACTACCTAGACCACGGAAGGTGGACACCCCCAGAGCAGTCAGTGAGTGAAGACATCAGCAGACCCACCCTCACCAGACAGGAGAAGAGGGGAGGGGAAACCGCGCAGGAAGGGAGGGTGTTAGAAGAGTTAGATGCCAGGCCAGAAGCTACAGCCAAAGTGACTGCTTGCTGGCTGCTTCTTCAGCTCAGAGGACCTGGGAGTCTGGGTGCATGACCTTCTCCTTTTTCTAAGACCCAATAGCCTGCATTATCTCTGTCTTTACCCCATACGAAGTAGAAACCCAGAGCTGTGTCCATGGAGCCCTGCCGGTCCCTGGCTCTGCTTGCTGGCTTCCTGGGCCTGACTTCTTCTCTGATTGCTATGAGCACTGACTTCTGGATAGTGGCCACAGGCCCCAACTCCTCTTCCCACAGCGGCCTCTGGCCAAGGACACATGAAATCCAGGTAGCAGGTAAAGTGCAGTGGGCTCCCTGGTGGTGGGAATGGCCAGTGGGGAACAGACACCCACAAGTCTCATCCTGCATTAGGTTATATCCATGTGACACAGAGCTTCTGTATCCTGGCTGCCCTGTGGAGCCTGGTGTCCGTGGGCTTCCTGATTTTGTCTTACAGTCCAGCCCTATCCCTCCCAGGCCGTGGCCCTCTGGTGTCAACTGTCATGGCTTTTGCTGCAGGTATGAATGGAACCTGGGCTGCACTGGGATGCCAGAGCTGGTGAGTCCTGCAGTGGCCAAGCCAGCTCTCTCTTGCTCTTGTCTTCAGCTCTCTCCATAATAGTGGCCATGGCACTATACACCAGTAATAGATGGAGCCAGACTCCATCTCCGCAGGTCCAGACATTCTTCTCATGGTCCTTTTACCTGGGCTGGGTCTCCTCTATCCTGTTCCTCTGTGCAGGTGACTACTCAGCCCACCTTCCCGGGGAGGACCCTGCTGGGGTGTGGGGAGGGGCAGTGCAGGGCACTCAAGTACTTAATTTCTCCTCCCATCTCTGTCTCCATACCAGGCTGCCTGAGCCTGGGTGCTCACTGCACAACCCACCGGGTTGGGTATGAAACCTTATGAACAGAAGGCAAGACAGCAGGGTCAGCAGGATGCTTGGAGCCTGGCCCTCAAGGGAGCGACAGAGAAAATGCAGGATTCTGGCTCTGCCCCTCCCACCTTGCCTTACCCTTCATTGTTTTTTTTTCACACATTCAATAAAAACATACGGAGATCTAATTGTTCCAAGATCAATTCAGTCAAGAAATAAACCAAGCCAGGCCTATCATCCCAGTTGCTATGGAGGCTGGAGCAAGGAGTGTCACAACTTCAAAACCTGTTTGGGCTACACAGTGAGTTCAAGGCTGGCCTGGGTGACTTTCTGAGATCCTGCCTCAAGGCAAAAACTAAAACATGGGCAGGGATTGTGGCTCAATGGTAGAGATTTGCTGAGCATGAATGAGGTCCAAGTTCTTTCCCCAGCACCTAAGTCAACAATACTTGAGCCTTATGGTGGGTAAGAGAAGAGCCTTCAGGGAGAGGGAGAACCATCAGACCTGCACACCAGAAGTGGATTCTGCCCTGTGTGGACATAAATTCCCCGTGTTTCTCTCCCATCTTCAATTTTCTTTCTCCTAATTTCTATCTTTCTCTTTTCTTCCCCAAGTGGCCCCCATTTTTACTAGGTATTTCCTTTTCTCTCTGTGAGGCCACTCTGAGACCACTGATATGCATCACAAAAGGCTGTAACCACTAGCATTTGACAAGGGCCAGACAACAGCCACAGCCTGAGGATGTGGGAAGAAAACTAAACTCAGGCATATCTCTTATTTTTTTTAAACCAGAGATGATATTTAGCAACTATTCTTTAGGTTTAACATAGAAGACGGACCACAGAGCCTCCTTCAAGCTAAGGCAAGCCTTCGACCACCAAGCTACGCGCCCACCTCCCTCGTACCTTTGGAAACAATGTCTCACTAACTGCCCAGGCAGTCCTTGAATTCACAGCAAATTCTCCTGCTACAGACTCAGAAGAATTAGGATTACAAATATTCATGAGCACAGGAATTATGCTATCCAGGCAGAGGTGCCCAAAGAGACATGGAAAGGGTATGAAAGGGGGTGATTTGTGTCTAGACTGTAGAATGTGGTGGCAGTGGGAAATTATGACAGAGAGGCAGATGGGAGCCAGGGCCTCTATTGCCAAAGCTAGTTTTCTCCTGAGAATGGTGGCAAATTGTGCAATAACTGTGAACAGAGAAGCTGTCCCAAGTGTGTGTGTGAGAGAGAGAGGCCTCCCTCCAGTGACCAGGGAGTGAGACTGGAAGATTGGAAAGCCAGTAGGAAGGGACAGAGCTTGGGGTCAAAGGCATAATGGAAGCAAGGGGAGCTGGCCTGACAAAGCGAAAGAGATAGCAGAGCTGCAGCCAGTTTGAGTCCATGCCAGTGATCTTCTTGGCAATGTGGTTGAGTGGCCACAGAGGAAAGCCGGGAGCACGTGAGGCTATCTGAGGATCAGAGAGGAACCTAGGGCTAGAGGTGACATTTTGGTTGCTCTCTCAGATCTTCAGGGTCACTATCCTTAAGGAGAGGAGGGCTCTCCTAGAGAGAGGGTTATGACCCAGAGGAGATCAGCATTTACCAGAGGAGTAGAGAAGAGGGTCAGAGAGGACACAGACCGAGAACTGGGGGCCAGGAGAGCTTATGGGGTATCATGATAGTTAAAGGAAGAGCAGCTTTATAACAACTTCATCAGCCAAGCAATAGTTGTAGCTTTGGAGCTCCTTCCTTCTTTTTATCCTTCCTTTCTTCCTGACTCTCATCTGTCCTTTCTCTACGCCTCGTCTCTTCCTTTTCTTTTTGAGACAGGAGCTTAGCTGGTCTGAAACTCATATGTAGATCAAGCTCGCCTCAAAATTGAAGGTGATCTTCCAGGTTCCTTCTAGGATTACAGGCAGGAGGAACCAAGCCTGGTTCCTAGGCCTGCTTTCTGAGCTGTTGGTTAAGAGAGCCTCGGAAACTAGGCTCAGAAGTTGAGTTCAGTTCCCAACACCCACAGCATGGTGGCTCAAAGCCAAGGAACTTCAGTTCCAAGGGATCCAGTGCCTCTGCCTCCACTGGGCACCTGCACTCACACGCACATAACCACACACAGACAAATGCATATATAGAACCACACACAGATACATGCATACACAGGACCACACACAGACACATGCATACACATAATTTAAAACAATTCATTTTTTTTATTTCAGGCACTTTTTTATTGTTATTAAAAAATTTTCCACCT
>LOJH01003852.1:381-20143 GCA_001685095.1 Ellobius talpinus
TCTTGGTGGAGGCTTGGGGAGGTGCTCACTGCCGAGGTTCTCCTCCTCCCCTCCCATCTTGGTTAGTCTATATCATGCTCTCCTACTCTTCACTGAATCAAGTTCTAGTTCTTGCCTTGAGTGATCATGAGCCTCCTCAAAGGTCCCTAGCAAAACACAGGGATCAGTGACTTCTGGTGGGACAACATGAGCCATGCTCTCAGTATGTCTCTCCATTCTGCCCCAGGTCTGCCTCGGCCACCTCTCTGACACTGTCCCGCTGTGTGGATGTGGTGAAGGGGCTGCTGGAGTAAGTGTGTGTGCACATGTGTGAAGGGATTGGCACCCTTGAAAGGCTCCCTGAGCCTTGGTCTGTCCATCCATTGATGCCTGTCTATATGTGCAGCTTGTTGGGCCCCACAGGCAGGATCTGGGTAGCTCAAGACCAACTCCTGATAACTATTTTCCAGGTTCGTAATACTCTGTCCTTATTCAGGGTCCTCATAGGGGACTAAGCTCCAGCCTGAGGCTGATCAAGAACGCCCACTCAGTTGGGAAACTGAAGCTCAGAAATGTCTGATTTGTTCAGAGTTACTTAGCCTAGCAGTGGTTATGCCATTGCTGAAATTCCAGCCAGCATTAACATTTCTTTGTACCCACTACCCTGTCTTGTGTCTGCTTGTCTCAGTGTACAGTGCCCTCATCTCCACAGGGTTGCTCAAGCTGGTTTGTGGCCCTTGCTGACTGTGCCTTGGGGAACGTCCTGCTGCCTGCCATGTCTGCTTCTTGTTGCTGCCTCAGGAGAGCTTAAAGTCCCCATGTTAGCAGGTTCTGCTGAGTGCTTTTCTGTCCCCACCCCTGTAGTTTCAAGAAGAGGAGAGGGCATTCAGTTGGGGGTGCACCTGAGCAGCGGTACCAAAGCATCCCTGTGTGTGTGTCTGCCCAGATTCCTACCCAGGCTCAAGATGTCTTGGTAAGGAAGGACCTCATGTTTGGGGTACTAATGAGAATGTTCAAGGGTGGGCCCCAACAGCTGGAGTTTGCCTGTAGCCTGTGGTGGGAGCCACACAGCACTTTACAGTGAACAGAGACTGGAGAGCATGAGACAGGAGGCAGTAGGGGTCTGGCTTAGTTGACCTGCTGGGGCCAAATCTGAAACTTAAGGTTTTCAGAGACCCCCATTGGTAACTGCCAAGCCAGAATCAGATGTGAAACGCCTATGAGTGGGTACCAGCAGGCATGCATGGGGAAGATCTGGGTGCCAACTCCATACCTTCTTCTTCATTCTCCTCCTCCTCTTTTTTTTTTTTTTTTAACAGGATGCCCATCTCTCTGAGGTCAATGCTGTTTGTTTTGGCCCTAACAGCAGCCTCCTGGCCACTGGAGGGGCTGACCAGCTCATCCACCTCTGGAATGTCGTGGGAGGTAAGAGTTCCTTCCTGAAAGTTAACCCAGCACTTTTCTGCAGACCTTATTCTCAGCTTGATCTTGGGTTGGCCCTGGTCTTAGTCCTGTCCTCCCTGTCCCCTTGCTGGAATCAGTCTATGAATAGTGGGTGGACAACTCTGAGTGGTCTGCAGGATGGGGAAGGCAAGTTCAGATGGCTGCCAATGGAGGATGTGAGGATCCATCCTGAAAGCATATAGAGCCAGGTCCTGGGCAAGTTCCTACTAAGCTATCTCTTTTTCATTCTTACACAGGGTTTCATTATGTAGCCCTTGCTGGCCTGGAGCTCACTATGTAGACCAGGCTGGTCTCATACAGAAATCTATGTGTCTCTACCTCCTCGGTGCTAGCATTAACGCTGTGCCAATGTGCCCAGAATAGCTACATCCTATCCTAGTGTTAACTCTGTGGACTCCCAAAATCAGTGAGGTGACCAACACTAGGCTGTCCTCGAACACTGAGATCCACTTTAATCCTCTGCTGGGATTCAAGGCGGGCGCCACCACCGCCCAGCCAGCACCAACTCTGCTGGCTTGGCCTGGCCTGCTGTGTGACCTAGGCACAGTTCCTCCTCTCTGGTCTTCTCTAGCATTGTCTCTCTGTCTCTGTCTGACCTCCTCTCTGGTCGCCTCATTGCTCCTAGGGCTGTACAGCAGGTATAGTAGGTGCGTTCTCCACTCAGGCCCTAGGCCAGAATCAGCCATGCTGTCATCTACTTCCAGCTTGGTGTCTCAGTTCCTCTACTTTGTAAGGCTAATAACCTCATTTACTATCCTTTCAGGTCGCCTGGAGGCCAACCAGACCCTCAGAGGAGCTGGTGGCAGCATCACCAGTATGGATTTTGACCCCTCAGTAAGGAGTCACCTTGGTCTCTACACAGGGCAGTGGGGCTCTGGGGTCTGAGGGCACATTGTGGGTATTGTAGAACCTGTCCTGAAGGAGCTGCCCTCACTTAGGCCATGGCTCTCCCTACCTCAGTGACTGGGAGACTCTGGCTCTCTGGCCTGAGGGCCAGTGCCTCTGCCAGGCCCAGTGTGACCCAGGACCTCTCCTACTCCCTTTCTCCAGGGCTCCCAGGTTTTGGCAGCTACTTACAACCAGGCTGCCCAGCTCTGGAAGGTGGGAGAGACCCAGTCCAAGGTGAGGCCTGGCTGGGGAGGCTGCTTAAGGGTCATGCCTCAGGATTTGTAGGGGGCTTGGCTTAATCTGTGCTTTTTATGAGGACAGGAAACACTGTCTGGACACAAGGATAAAGTGACAGCTGCCAAATTCAAGCTAACAAGACACCAGGCAGTGACTGGGAGCCGTGACCGGACTGTGAAGGAATGGGACTTAGGGCGTGCATTCTGTGAGACTCAGTCCCACTTCCCCAGTCCTAGTCACGGGGGGCCTTACGTTATTCTGTAGCGATGGCTCTGGGGTTCATGCCATTTGGGCTAAAACCTCTAACGATTTCCCTTCTCTGTCACTCACTGCTGCTCTTCCTGCTTTCTTGGCCACTGTGGTCTTCAGAGGTAGGGTGAGCCCTAGGCTGGGAAGGAAACTGCTCTCCTGGACCTTAGAGTCTCTACATTTAGTGGGTGCTGGTGACCTTTTGAGACTCTGGGCTCTCCTCATTGGCCCTCAGGTTCCAGAACCATCAATGTACTTTCCTACTGTAATGACGTTGTGTGCGGGGACCACATCATCATCAGTGGCCACAATGACCAGAAGATCCGGTTCTGGGACAGCAGGTGACAGGCATGGGTCGTGGGTGGTTTTGTTCCTTTCTCTGGCAGTGGCAGGAAGGGTTGTAGAACCTTGGGGAAGTGTGGCTGTGGGGCCAGCACTGCCGATGCGTAGCTTCTCGCTATGGTCTTTGAGGGTTCAGTGTACCTAGGGAGCTGTGCCACCTCCCTAGTGGCTCTCAGTTAGCACTGAACTCTTTCCCAGACTTTATAACCAATGGAGACAAGCACCTTTTCCGTATTATCACCACGTTCTAGTCAAAATCAGCTTCTTAAAGTGATATGCCTAACATTAAGCATGAATGGCTGACTAAAGCAGGTCTCTGCAGCATCTTTTTGAGATTACTTCTTTGCTGGGGGTTGAGCCGAGGACTTTATGTCTGCTACGAGAATACTCCCAGCCTTTTTATGTTCTTATTTTTGAGACAGGATCTCAATAATGTTTTCTAGGCTGGCCTTGAACTTACGATTCTCCTGCCTCAGCTGTGATTAGATTCCTGTGCCACCATGTCTGGCTATCACTGTTACTCCCAAGCCTTCTAAAGGCTCCAGCTCTCCGATCGGTCTCTCAGTGGAGAAAACGGCTCTAGTGTCAGCCTCAGTCCTAGGATCCAGGCCTGCGGTGCCTCTGGAATATGTTATCTGGGAAAGAGGCCACATACAGCCTGTCAGAAGGAACCTAGGATGCTTCTTCCTCATCCCTCTCTATCCCTACCCTCCCAGGGGCCCCCACTGCATCCAGGTCATCCCTGTACAGGGCCGGGTTACCTCCCTGAGCCTCAGCCATGACCAGCTGCATCTGCTTAGCTGTTCCCGAGACAATACACTCAAGGTCATCGACCTGCGACTCAGCAATATCCGACAGGTGTTCAGGTACCAGCCTGGGCCTGTTGGGCCTTTCCTGTGCAAGGTCCTGGGGGAGGCGTACTACCTTGCAGTCCCTCTATATTAGGACCTGCTTAAGTGCTGGCACCTTCTTACACTGGAGGACTGGCACAGTGGGAGCAGCCGGCATTGTGACTCCAGCCCTTTTCTGTCCTCAGGGCGGATGGCTTCAAATGCAATTCTGACTGGACCAAAGCGGTGTTCAGGTGTGTCTGGGAGAGCATGCCTGTAGAGCCATGTGTATGTGTGTGTACTTCTGAACCCCTTCTCATATTCTGTGACCTGTACAGCCCTGACAGAAGCTATGCACTGGCAGGCTCCTCAAATGGAGCCCTGTACATCTGGGATGTGGACTCCGGGAAACTGGAGAGCAGCCTACAGGGACCCCACTGGTGAGTGGACCCATCATTACCAGTCCTGGAAGCCTGTTTTATACGAGGCCTTACAAACTGCCCTGGTCACCTGCTCCCGCTGCCCTTCTGAGGTCTGTCTTCCCTCTCTTCAGCACTGCTGTCAATGCTGTGGCCTGGTGCTTCTCTGGGAACCATGTTGTGAGTGTGGATCAAGGCAGGAAGGTGGTGCTTTGGCACTAGGGCACAATTTCCCTGGATGGACCGGAGCTCTGTTCTGAAGGCAGAAGCCAGAGGACAGCCTTCCTCTGACCAGGACTCCAGAGTCGGGGTTGGGTCAAATGTAGATGTTATGTGAGGGCCTGGCAGGACCTGGCCTGTTTGTTTAAAAATCAAGTGTCAATTAGGGATTACAATTTTTAAAAATCTCTATTTGTTTATTTCTCTCAAAATGGAAAAAAAAACCTACCTGTGTCTTGCCTCTGAAGCTCTTGGGGGATCCGGGGAGATTGGCTGTACTAATCTAACTGTGGCATAGCATGAAGGCCGTGAGGAGCAGTAGCTCTTGGGGCTGGTGGGTGGTGATCCTGGAGGTAGGCCTGCCTGACAACTGGGACCAGGTCCTGGCCTGCAGTCCCATCTGGACGATAGGCTGCCTGCCTCCCGCCACTATCTCCTCCCTGTGTGTTAATTAGCTCTGTCCCTCACGGCACCAGTCTCTGGGGCTGCTGTATTTGGTGCTCCTCCCTAAAGGTGCCTTTACTCTAGTCTCGTCCTCACCAGAGGCCGTTTCCTTAGCGTTTGTCGTTATTGTTTTGGACATAGTCATGGTATGAAGCCCTGCCTAGTCAAGTTCACATTTGATGGCTCAGGGTAGGCTCAGAACTTGAGGCCTCAGCCTCAGTGCGGGGATGGTGGGCACTGACTGTCTCACCCATCAGCATCTGTGGGGTCAGAGTTCCCCTTCTGCCTTCAGAAATCCAGCACTTTATTGTCCTACAATGCTTCTTCCTCTGCCTTCAATGTCCTTGTCCTTCCCAATGGCAATTCAGGTTGTCTTTTGGGATCCCTTGATGGACAGCCTACCTCACCTGCCAGTTGGCTAAGAGGTCTTGGTCCCTCACTTCCAGTTTGCTACCCTTCTTACATCTGGGAGCAAGTGTAAGAATAGGAACAGTATTCCCTGTATCCATGCCTGGCTCAGAAGCCACAGGAAATGCTTCCGGAGTGGTTACATTCTCTTGCTTAGCAAGTTCAATAGTCAAAGATTCCATTCCTACATTTGAAACTTTGCCCTCAGTCTGGCCCAGCTCTATGTGGCCACTAGGGGTCACTAGTTGGCTAGTCAACAGGTTTGATTGTTTCATTGTATTCTTTTTCTCTCCTGTGGCCACCATGATTGAGGATTGCAGGCTTGCTCTCTGCAGCTTCATTCATTTCTCCCAACCACTTGTGATGTTCTACACATGAGAAGTGAGGCATGAAGGTTGTCATTCCAGGTCACACAGCCACGAATTGTTCTGCATTATATCCTGCAACCTTTTCTTTTGAAACACAGCCTATGTGGCTGAGTGTGATTGTGAATCTGATTCTCCTGCCTGTGCCTCCACCTTCCAAGTGCTGTCATTAAAGATGTGTACCCCATCCCATATGGTGCTGGGGACTGAACCTCAGGGCTTTGTGTGGGCCAGGAAAGCGGTCTGCCAAATACAACCTCAACCCAAATCCTCTTTTTAAAAAAATTTTAGGTGTATGAGTATTTTGCCTGTATGTATGTTAGTGTGCTGTGTGTGTATGTGTGCATGGTACCCACACAGGCTAGATCCCTTAAACTGAACATAAACCCCAACATAAACCTTGATAGTTGTGGATAGTTATGGATGAGCTGTCATATGGTTGCTGAAAACTGAACCCAGTCCTTTGCAAGAGCAGCAAGTGCTCTTAACCTCTGAATCATTTTTCTAGCCCCTACACCAAAACCAAAATCTCAAGAGACAGACTCCCTAGCAGGCAGGGCTCCTCCACCAGGGGTACACAGAGCTGTGCCTGACCTTACACTCCTGAGTGCTCTTCTATTCTGGACTCTGAGCTGAAGGTTCTATCTGTTGAAATGAGGCACATGCAGGGACACTGGAGTGAGTCCTGGGAGGCTGCTGCCAGCCGCACCATCTGGGCTAGGTCCCTCCAGATGTTCTTCTCATACCTTAGGTAGTAGTGAACCCTATTTTGATGACCAATGAGGGTTACCCAGGTAATGTAAATCACTCCTGGGTACAGAGACACTTCTGCCCCTCCAGCTCTCCTGCGGGAGCTCATGTGAATCCCTGAGGATGAGCCAGGGCCAACAGGGAGATCTCTAAGGTCCCTAATAAAAACTGGATGGCCAGTATGTGAAGTGAGAACCAGGTAAGTGGCAGGAGTTTGCCTAAGGTCACAGCAGAACTATTTGACAGGGACTTAGGCTCATGTGGTAGAATGCTTGTTTAGCATGCACAAAGCCCCATGTACGTTCAACCTCTTGTACCGCATAAAACTGAGTATTGTATAGTATGCCTGGAATCTCAAAGCTTAGAAGGCAAGAGGATCAGAAATTCAAGGTCATCCTGAGCTGGAGGCCAGCCTGGGCTACATGAGATGCTGTTCAAAAAATTTTTTAAAAGAAGCCAAAATAAAACAACAAAAAATGGGTGAAGAAAGATTCTGATTCTCTTTGGGAATGACTAGACTCAGGTTCAGCTTCTGCTTCCATTCCTATCTCTATAAATCTTCCAGGTCATGTGTGCCCTGCATGGAGCTTTCCTTAGGGGCTGATCTACAGGTGTGAGGACTGAACTGCCCCGTCTCAAGCCTTACTGATCCTGAGACCCCAGGGATAAGAAACAAGTCCTGGAGTAGGGATTTTACCCCAGTCCTGGCTCTTGAGTCTCTCCCACAGGGTGTGCCCTGAAGGGCATATCTGGGGTCCTCACAGCAGGTGTAGGCCCAGACATACCATGGCTGCTGGAAGTATATCCCTAGTCACTCTACAGGTCATCTGTACATTGCCTTATTTAATCCTGGATCTGAGGCAGTTTATATTATCTTTTCACTTCCAAGTTACAGATGAGGAAGTCTGAGGAGGGCTGAGGCTAAGGTCAGTGTGGGAACTGTCCACAGGTTTTCACCCAGTTCTTTTCCTGCCCGTCATTGGTGTGCTTGGTACACATGCCAGTGACCCCGCTCAGAGGTTCCTTCTATTATGCTTCAGAATAACATTAAAAACATGTTTCCTGAACAGCATTCTCAGGAAAAGACATGAAAGAGTCCAGTGTGTTTTCCTGGTCACTGTGTCCAAAGGAACACACTTGAATTCCAAATCCCCGTCGCTCCATATACTGATGGTGGAAATGCAAATGGATGCAATTATTTTGGAGGCCAATTTGGCAAAAATCTAACAAAACTAAATATATACCCTTTCTGTCAAATTCTACATTTAGGAATTTGCCCAATATTTAGAATAGAAAAAATTTATAAAGAAGTATACACAGTGATGTTAACTTTAGTTTCCTAGAATCAAGCAGCCTGATACAACTTAAATGCCCTTCACTAAAGGAATGATTAAATTATTACATAGTCAAACAAGTGACTAGGATGCAGCCATGAAAAGGCATGACAAAATGTGGCTGGTGAGATAGCTCAGTGAGAGGGAAAGAGCACTTCTGTAGGGAGGTCATGCAGTACACAGCACAAGAGCAAGGGACTGCTTCTGCAGGGTGGAGAGAAAGCCATCTCAAAAACTGTCCTGATCCACAAATATGTCCTCTCGTACACACACTTGCACTCACATACATATCACACATAATAATTTGTGATTTCCTCCACACCTGGGCTGGGTTTTAGTCCTTGGCTTGTGGTTGTTTGGAAGCCAGAGGGACTCGTCTTGTAACTAGATCACCAGCATGTCTTAAGAGTCTGTCTTTGCTGGAAAAGAACAGCATTAGGATCTTGTTGCCTGGGTGGACTCACTTCCTGCTCCCTGCACAGGGTGTAAGTGGTTTAAGCAGGGCCCAGGAGCGTCTTTGTAAGAAGCATTTCCCCCTCTCCACTCTCTTGTTTAATCAACTCTTTTTTTTTAATCAGAACACTTGGAAAACTTAATTCCATTTTTTATTATTCAACATTTTTATACATAATAAATACAAACTTTTTACAGCCACTGTAAAGAAAGCGCATCTGCACGGAGGCTTCCTTTGAGCCCTGACTTGTGCATGGTGATGCCGCTACTCAGCCTGGAGAGAAGCGTTTTTGTTTTTTGTTTTTTAAAGAAGGCATATTTTTCAACGTTGTCCTTAAAATAAAATTAGCAGCTCTTCCAAAAGAAATTTAAAATATAACAAAAGAGTTCAAATAACTCTGAGGTTATGGGAAACTCAAATCCAAGGACAACTTGGTTAGCTAATTATATAAGACTGGGTGGCAGGAATTGCTCTATTATAAGCACTTTAAAGATCAGCAAATTTGAAAATCTTAAAACACCCTTTTAATTTTTTAAACTTAAGAATAAGTTTGATAAACATAAAAAGACCTCAAATAGATCAACAGATAAAGAAATCCAAAAAACAAAAATCCAGATTTATGGAGAAGAGTCATTAGAGCATCATTGCTAAAGTGATCAAATGACTAGAAGTTCTTTCAGCTCTGATATCAGTCAAAGATCCCATGGGGACATGTGAGCATTTCAAGTTTTTAGAGATTCTCAGGAGGGATGGAAATTTCAAAGCATCATACAACCTTTAAATCTGTGAATTTCATTTCCTAACCAAGGTAAAAGGGAATTGGCAAACATCACTTTGTTTCCTAGGTCAAGAAGACCTACAGTCCATATTTGTGGGCAGCCCTTCAGGGCCCTGCTGCTTTGGCCATACAGAACACCAGGTGGCTCTCCCATGACCTGCAGGTCTGGTCTCCTTGGTTTCACCTGTGCAGGTGTGCAGTCCTTTATCCTTTCCACAGGAAATAGGTTTCTTCCAGGGCCCACAGGTTCTTCACCCCAGACAAATACCAGGGCAGTGGGACCTGAAGCTGCACTTTCTGCAGGTGACAGCTGATCTGCACCAATCACAACCCAATGTCTGGGCCAGTACTCTGGCTTGGGAATAAAATAATATAAGGGCGTCCCCATAGAGAAGCTGCTCAATGCGGCCCTGTGTCCTGACACTTGGGTTCAAAGGATACTGGTCAGAAGCGCATACACTGTAAAAACCAAGAGGGAAAATACCCAAAGACAAAAAAGAACATTAAAGTGGCTCATTTCAGATCTGGAAGTCCACTTCTGCTTTCGCCATAACCTCCCGTCTACTCCCTTCTTCTATGTGATGGGCAAGATGTGGCTTCAGCCCCTCCAGGTTAGCCCACTAATACTAAATGAATGGCATAAATATTAATACAAAGGACACTGTTATTTTAAATCTGTTAGTTGTGGAAGAGATGTGCATTAATGCAACTGGCGCTAAGCTCAGGCAGTCCACTTTCTTCCCAGTAGGGTTGCATTTTCAGTATGGGAATGAACCTCAGGGAGGAGCCAGCCTCTCCTGGATCCTTCTTGTTTCCTTATACAGTCAACATAATCTGATTAATACTTAATCAGAAGAGCAAAGTCCACTTGAAGACAGATGAGATCTTTGCTGCAGCCTTGTGACTACAGTAATATACTGTACAAGTGCATGTGAGCAGTAATTCTGGGTCTGGCCTTGAGTCTCATATAAAAATGGGCCACCATAAGGCATGAGAGCTGCTCCCCTCTGCATCTAGGACCCGCTATGGTCTGTGCTATGGTAGGAGAGATGACATAGAAAACGACAACAAAAAGGCACAATCAGGCCAAGCAGTCACACAGAATCCTCCGTGGTTTTGCTCTGTTCAAGAGTCGTCATCATGCAAAGGTGCCTAAAAACGACTGGCCAAACTCCAAGCCTGGCCTTGATTGTAGCAATAACAGAAGGTAAACCCACTGTCACACCAGTGTGATCTCCACATCCTCCATTTTCTCAGCTGGCCGTCGGTGGTTCTGTGTGGGTGGTGGGGGTGCTGCCCGAACCTGAGCAGGAGACAATTGCAGGATTGTCATTCAGCTTCCTGACTTAGAACCTGACACATGGAAAGCGCCAATGCTCCTCTTCATAGACACTGACACCTGGCTGTCTGGGAAATGCTCCCAGCTTTCCCTGGGTTCCCTACCCTGAAAAGCAGGCCCCATTCTGCATGAAATGTTGGATCAGATTGCTTGTTAGGCTGAATGTCCCAAGACATATGTGTGCTGTAGTCCTAAAACCCAAAGCAAAGGCCTAGATGTGGCAAAAAGAAGACCGACAGATAAACAGACAGACAGACACACACCCAACAAAAAAAAAAAAAAAGAAGACACGATGCAGGGAATGGAACTGCTCACTATGTCTCTGAGGAGAGCCACAGGGAGGGAGGCTGGAGAGATAGGCAGAGGCAAGTAGCAAAGGGCTTTACTAAGTTACGGTTACAGCCAGGCATGGTGGTACAGCTCAGCATGCAGGAAGTAGAGGCAGAACTGCACAAAGCCAGAGGCCAGCCTGAGCTATACCATGAGGTTTTTGTCTCAAATCAAACAAAAAACACAGGGCTGGGAATGAAGCCTACTGGTAGAGCGCTTGTTTAGCAGACTGAAGGCCCTAGGTTCAATTCTGAGCACTGAAAAAAGAAGTTGAAGGAAGAAAAGAAACAAGAACTTGGGCTTTATTTGTTGGTAGAGGTTTTGGTTGGTTGTAAGGAGTGTCAGATCTGGGTGGGAAAACATTATTCAACAGCTTGAGAAGAGACTGCAGGTAGGTGGACACGAGTACTTTGAAGATGACTTAGGAGATGTCCTGGTCATCTGGATGAGTGATGATGTCAACCTGAACAGTTCAGAGCAGTGGAAGGTTCTGAGAGTAAACCCTGCTGGTTTACTCTGGTAAGTGTCTGTGGTGAGGGGTAGGAGGCTGGGACCAATAAGGCAGCAGGAATGACCCCAAGACTTGGAGGAGGGTGTGGGTCCCACTCACCTACACAGGCAAGATCTCAGAGAAGGACCATGTCCAGAAGGGAAGAGATTTAATTCCATTTTGCTGAGTTTGTGGGGCTGGGGCATCTAAGCTGCGATTCCACAAGCCAAAGCTCAGGAGAGAGACATGAATATGGGAGTTGTTGGCATGGAAATGGTTTTTATGGTCACTTGGGAAGAGTGAGTTTAATGACTTCAACAGAACCATGAAGGGAATCTACAGAGATGGAGAACAAGTCTTCTTCACTTCATTCCCCTCACCTGACAGCTCCAGCCTCCTAGTCTTTTTGAGACAAGGGCTTGTGATTATATAGCCCAGGCTGGATTTGAAATCATGACCTTCCTACCTCAGCTTTCCAAGTACTGGGAATTACAGGCATGTGCCACCATGCCCAGCTAGTAGCAAGGTTTTAAAAATGTGTAAGAAACCAAAACAGGTGCTGCTCATCACCTCACAGTGTCTTCTCATAACAAAGAGACTTAGAATAGAGCTTAGAATAGAGGCCATGACTCCAACAAGGTTCTCAAAGCACATCTGCTGAATGAATAAAGCCAATGGATCAAGGTAATCAAGGCATCCAATTCAGATAAAAGAAAACTGCCTCCTCTAGATTTTGAGTTTTCAGGCTGTGGCCTGAAGTGCAGTGGGTGCAGGATAACTGCAGAGGTAACTCCGTGTCAGAGCATGTCCTTCATATCCTAAGTTCTTATTGCAATGTCCTTCAAAATATAAAACAGAGAAATAGGTTCTTTAAAAAAATATACTGTAATGTGTGTACCTGTTTTGTCTGCCTGCATGCCTGCCTGCTATGTATATGCAGTATCCTTGAAGGCTAGAATAGGGCACTGGACCCCCAGAACTGGAATCACAGATGGCTATGAGTTGTCACAGGGGTGCTGGGTATTGAACCCAGGTCTCTTCTGTCTGCCTCTCTACTTGGACTAAAGGTGTGTGCCACTACAGCCCAGTCGAAAAATGGGTTCTTAATAAATGTATGCTAAGAAATTGCTTTACTTTACAACCGTATTATGTTTGTATTTAAGCACTGCACAGCTACCCTCTTTGATCTTCCCTGGCTCAGTTGGAAAGTTCCAATGTACACTAGATCAGTTATTTTATAGCCTTCCTCCCTTCGAGATAAATGATTTTTTTCTTTATGTGTACCATGTGAATCCCTGCCCTGGTGACTGAGAAGGCCAGGAAAGGGCACTGGACTCTCTGGAACTGGAGTTGCAGACAGTTGTGAGCCACTATTGTATGTTGCTGCTGGGAACCAAACTCAGACCCTCTGCAGTAGCAGTAAGTGCTCTTAACTGGTCAGCCAAATCTAACACCTCCCTCTTTTTTTTTTTAAAAAGACAGAATTGGCCTGGAATTTACTCTATAGACCAGATTAGCCTAGAACTCAGAGACCTGCCTGCCTTTGTCTTCTGGTGCTGGGATTAAAGTCACCACCGGCAGCTCACTTTATAGCCTTTCTTTCCAACAGTTCCTTTACTTCCCCAACTTGTTGCAGATCAGCAACAAGAGGAACCACGGGAGACAAGTGATTTCTCACTTTCAATTCGAAAGAACTATGCAATCTATAATTCTTTAAAATAGGAGACTTACAGGCCGCAGCTTGCCATATGAGGTGTCAGGAGTCTGCCTTGAGGCTTGTGAGAACCCTGGTGATTCAGCATGAAGGCTGTTTTCTGAGGGAGAGAACCCAAGAGGTTGACGACTGAACAGTAAAGATGCTAGTGTGATAGGGCGTGTGCCCAGGACACTTACCACTGGCTGAAGGAGACCGGGGGAAGAACTGGGAGCTCCTCTTATCTGGACTGGGATAAGGGCTGCTGGGAGGCTGGTCATACAGCGGCAGTGGAGGCAGGGATGTGTGCGGCTGTGGGGATGGAGAGATCTGCAGCAAAGGAGGCAGAGTTATGAGAAGCTGTCCTCAGGAAGGAGTACTTGGCTGCTTTGCTGCTCAGCACGCCTCCCCTTTCTCTGGAGCTAAGTTGTAACTGTTAACACTTGTCAGTCTCACAGAAGCAAATGGGCCTGAAATAAACTCTGAAGCGTCAACTTCATATTGCACTTAACACTTCCTTCTCAAATTTTATTATTCTATTGATTCTAATGGATATCAAACAGTTACAAAGTCGATGGGAACATTCTTCTACTAGACAATTCAGCTAAACCTGTGAAGAACAAAATGGGGGACAAATGTGTGAAGATAAAATCACTGGTTGAGTTTCTGACTTTCCTAGGTCTTCTACACGTCAGACTAAGTCATAATCACACGCTTTACCCTTCCATCTGCCAGGCCTGCTGGAACAGATCTCCAGAGAGGGCAAATCAAACTGACAATTTCCTGTAAAACAACACTTAGTTGTGGTGAGGGAAACTGAGCTCCCCTGAGCTCTGGTAGAACCTGGGAAAGGCAGGGATCTAGTGAGGTAGCAGGGCCAACTAAAGGTCATACTGCAGAAGCTAGCCACAGACAATGCATCCCCTCCCTGGCTTCTTTCTCTCCAGCAAAATCTCTTAAATGTCATATGAAATTCAGTATTTTAATGAATTCAGAGAAAACAATTTGGGAAAGAGAATAGAATGTAAGATGGTCATTTTCTACAAAGTCCTAACAATTCTCTAGTTTTCCAAATTCAGCAGTACAGACACCTGGCTATTAAGGGATAGAAGGAAGGAGAAGCTTATCTATCTTTCCCTCTCATGTACCTGAATCTCTTTTGTCCATGGAGTGTCACCATTCTCTGAGGCTGAGAGTTCTTCCACTAGCACTGACGGGAATACACCAATTCGCCCATTGAATTCCCCTTCCCAGAAGCCATCATCATCTTGGTTTTCTTTGTTCAAGATACGGATAATTGCTCCCTCGGGAAAGGACAACTCGTCGTCTGTCTGGCCCTCATAATCATAAAGTGCTTTCACAAAACAGACTGGAAGCAAGAGAAAGACACACCAATGAGAACAGACAAATGCATTGCTTTTGTCCTTAACTTTAAGACAAGGTCTTTTCTGTAGCCCAGGCTGGTCTCAAGCTTGCACCAATCCTTCTGCTTCAAACTCCCAACTACTAGGGTAACAATGTACACATACCATTCTAGCCAGCAGGACTGATTTTGCAACCACCCTTTTGCTCCAGAACTAGTGAGCATCATACAAGACAAAATTAAGTTTTAAGTTTTTACTCACTGAAAGCAACTTTATGCTTCTCCTGTAACAGGACTAGTGCTATCAAATATAGGAAGACATACAACATAAAGTACTTTTAAACCTACTAAAGGCTTTAGTAACTTTCAGGTGCTAGTCTAGGCCAGGACTGCGACCAGACTGAGCGTCTATTTTAGTCTTTACCACTAGCATCTCCATTGAGGCCGCCTGAAACGAGTTCTGCTTCTGTGGAATTGCTGGATGTGTGTGACCGACTGTCCAAAGCAGCCAGAGACTGCAGCATGCTCAGTAGGCTGTTTGAGGTGGGAAACTGTAGGTACTTTTCTGGAACATAACCCACTTGTCCAACTTTATTTCGAGCCTGGGTAAAAGACAGGGGGAAAACATGCTTGTACACACAATCTGGGCAGAGTATACCAAGAACCAAAATAAATGCCTAAAACATCACAGGAAGGGGTAATAGAGCAAAGGAATATACCTTTACCCAGTCTTCCATATCTATCTCCTAAACCATCACAGGAAGGGGTGATATGAGCAAAGGAATATACCTTTACCCAGTCTTCCATATCTCCTAAACCATCACAGGAAGGGGTGATAGAGCAAAGGAGTATACCTTTACCCAGTCTTCCATATCTCCGTCTTCAATCACTTCTAACACCTCACGTTCTGCAATGGTCAACTCATCTGGTTGAGAAGCCTGCAACGTAGGATGGCCATGAACAAAATCAAAAAGGTTAGATAAAGACCAGATGTGAGCTGGCCATAACAAAAGCCAGGGATCAAAATATTGAAATGATTTTGAGAAACAGAATTTCAGTGTTGTAAAACTGTCATAATGAGGTGAAGTTTTACTTCAGAAAACTAAACAAAATAAAACTGCAACAGAAACTGGCTCCTTGAGAGGTAATCAGGTTCAGTGAGCAGAGTGCAGAGCTGGGAGCAAGGCATGGGTGTTGCTTCCAGCTCGCTTATCTGCTGTGCTTATCTGCCATAAGTTATTCAGCATAATGCCTCCATTTATTCCAAATGTCAAGTCAGTTGTGCCATTCTCTGAAGAATGACAGTCAATGGCAAGAATAAGCAAAGAACCAAGATGACCTGGGAGGCATAAGTAACAGAGAAGGCACTCGAATGGAAGTGCATGGAGTGAAAACGCAGAGACCATGTACATGGATTGCAGTGTGGCTCGCGCAGTGCCAGGGGCTCCTCTGCAATCAGAGGAAAGTTATGAGCAAGCCAATGATTGAGGTGGGTTTTCTCCAGATGGATGTTTCTCCATAGCTCTAGTAGCTTTACTGTCTCAGCTGGCACCCACCACCACATCTGAGGGAACTCCACCAAGAAAGGAGAGAGCCTCCACCAAGGCCTCCTGAAGAGTCTTGTCTGTCACATGCGACATGTGTCTTCTAGTTCTCCAGTAAAAAGCTTCAAAGCTTTCCCCAAGTCCACTATCACACAAGGCTTTAATGTTCTTCAAATCTCAAGTATAAAATATCTCCAAATTATATAAACAAATAGAAGGCAATAAAATGAGTCACATTTTCTTTTCTTTGGGGGGGATTTAGGATCTCATGTAACCCTGGCTGACCTCACTCAATCTTGCTATGTAGCTGAGGATGACCTTGAAGACCTTGAATTTCCGATCCTCTTGCATCCACTTACTGCGTGGTATGCTGCACCATAACTATTGTTAAGTAATTCGCTTCCTGAGATACCTTTCCCATTTCATCAAAACCCAGATTATGGATGATGCCATTGCTTCCTGACATAGAAAAAGGACTTAAGATTTTCTTTCCCCTCCAAGATAGGGTTTCTCCATTTAGCCCCGGCTGTCCTGGAACTCACTTTGTAGACCAGGCTGTCCTTGAACTCAAGAGATCTGCCTGCTTCTGTCTCCCAAGTGCTGGGATTAAAGGTGTGCACAACTCCCTTAGACTGCTGAGTAGTCCAGCTTCAGTCAATTTCTATGGGCAAATGGCCCTAAGATGTTGTTGAGGGCTGGAGAGACGGCTTGGTTGTCAGAGCACTAGATGTTCTTGCAGAGAACCTGGGTTTAATTCGCAGCACTCACATGGCAGCTAACAACTATTTGTAAATTCAGGACCCAATGCCATCTTCTGGCCTCCATGGGTACCAGGCACAAATGTGGTACACAGAGACACACGCAGGCAAAATATAGACATACAAAAATATAAAATTTTAATTTTTCTTAAAAAAAATGTCTTTGGTCTTTTGGCTTCTTCCCACCTCACCCTACCCCCAACTAGAATATAAGGTCCACAAAGGGCAGAGGCTTTTGGTCAGTGTCACATTCCAGACCTAGAAAAAAAAGCACTGCTGGTACATGGAGGTGTTCACTCATTTGTTAAATGAATGGGACGTCTGATTATCTTTTCCTTATAGGGTTACTGAAGGGATTAGGAACAAGCAAGTCAAAGTAGTTCTTTCTACTACTTGTATTTTGTGGTGCAGTGAGTGTTTTCCCAGAACAGCTACTGTGAGCTACTTGCTTCTTCTCTTTTACTTCTGTGAGACCTTCGCAACTTCCATGCATAGCACCCCAGCTGGTTGGTCATTCCTGTGGGTCTCCTACTAAATGACTTAAAGTGGGGCTATGTCTCTTTTCTCATTCCAACTACAGATAGCAAGAAATTAGTAAATAGCTACTAAACAAACAATCTTAATCCTGTGTCTTTAAGTCTGAATATTCAGTAAGTCAGAAATCCATTCCCATCTATCTTTAAATTTCCTGTATTTTGCTTTCCTGGTTTTAAAAGTCATGCTTATTTATTGTAGAAAAGCTGAAGAATATAGAGATTCTGGTATTCTTCGTTTGTATTTGACATTTATAGTAAGGTTTGTTTGTCTGTTTTTGAGATATAGGATATAGTCTTACTATGTAGCTCTGGTTGGCCTAGAACTCACAAAGATCTGCTTGCCTCTGCCTCCAGAGTTCTGGCATTAAAGATGTGCACCATCACACGCCATACTTTTTAAAAAATTTATGTGAGTTTTGCCTATATGTATGTCTGTGTACTTTTGGAAATCAGTTATATTTTTTCTATTACATGGATTCTGGGGATCAAGCACAGGGCCAAGGGTTGGGATTTGAACCCAGAGTCTTGCATGTTAATGAAGTACAGTACTACTAGGCTAAACTTCTGATTCCTACTCTGGTTTACCAGGGAAATGACTGGGTATGTCAGCAGAAGAGATGGGGAAGAATGTGAGCTGTCTGAAATCAATTGGGGACTTAGGGCTCTCCATTTAAGTATCACAAATCCTATTTCTGGAACTTGCAAGGAAACATAACAAGAAGTAACATCAGGAAATAGAGCTTTAGCTCTATACCCTGGAAGACCTTTCCAAGTATCTCAGAAGAGGACTTTAAATCAGATGATTATCAAAACTGGCAAGTTACACTGGCAAAAGCCCTAACCCTTTTAGGAAAAAGAATTATGTGTTTAAATTTAATGAATGGATGACAAACTCAAAAAAGTCCAGGAATTACTGGTATTGAGCAGTAGATGTAGCCAATATTCAGCACATGGGGTGGAGGTGGGGTATCGGTGCACAACAGTCAGAAAGTTTTCTCTATCATCTGTCACCTGTGGCATTATCCTCTTCTGATGTCTTATCACAGTGGGGTCAGAGAAGGACTCATTTGCTCATGTCTTCCTTGTATCATTCATTTACTCATTCTACAGTTACATTCTGTGCCCAGGCATTGTCACAGGTGCTGAACACACACAGATAAGGAACACAAAGGTTCTGTTTCTGTGGTTCTTCAGTGAGGAGCCAAAGAAACAGATATGCTAAAGTTTAGTTAGTCACAAATGTCCAATTATGTGTTTCATTAGGTTATGGTCAACAATGGACTACACAACATATGTAGTGGTCCTGTAAGATTACAATAAAAGTCAGGCACAGTAGGTAGTATTTCTTGTCTGTAACCCCAGAACTTGGTAGGTGGAGCAGGAGGGCTACCCCAAGTCTGAAGGTATCTTCTACATAGGCTACAGAGTGAGATCCTATCTCAAAAAGAAAATTATAATGGAGATGAAAACTTTGTCACCTAATGATGTTGTAGCCATCATAATACAATATAGTACAACACACTATTCAATGCCTGTGGCAGTGATTATTTATATAAACAAACCCGTGCTGCCAGACATACAGAATTTATGCAACACTTGATAATATGGTACGGCAATGTCAATGAATCTACTGTACTATTTCTTGCTTTACTTTTATTTTTTGTTTATCTTTTGACTTAGATTGGCCTGGAACTCTCTGTGTAGTTCAGGTTAGTTTTGATCTTTCTGTCATCCTGCTTTAATCTCCTGAGTGCTGGTATTCTAGATATGTGCTACCACATTCTGCTGAGTATGGTATTAGGATATATTCCTTCTACTTAAAAACAAACAAACAAAAAACAAAACAACAACAAAAAAAACTTTACCATAGAGCCTGGAGGTGCACACCTGAAATCCCAACACTTGGGAGGTAGAGGCAGTAGGATTGGGAATTTAAGATGATCCTCAGCTACAAATGAGTTTGAGGCTAACTTGGGTTCCATGAGAATCTGTCTCACACAGAAGTTTACGGTAAAGCAGCAAGCTAGCTGAAAGCAGCCCTGTACTTCTCATGTGCTTTGTTCATTATGGCCTGATGAGCCATAAGACATAGAGCACACAGCTCAGTGAGCAGTGAGCTCTCCTATCAGGCTATGGAACTCTATGTTTGCCGGATACTGAAATCACTTTAATGTTGCATTCTTCAAAATGTATTCCTACTGTTAAGCAATGCATGACTGTTCAGAGTAAATGAATGAGGTAATGGGTCTGAGTAGGCTGACCCAAGCAGGTACTTTTTTTTTTCTTACAGGAAAGACATTTTAAAAAAGATTTATTTTATTTTAATTATGTGTATGAGTGTAAGTGTAGTTGCCCTTGGAGGCCAGAGGCCTGGAGTTGGACTTAACAATAGTTGTGAACTGCACTATGTGGATGCTGGGAACCAAATTTGTGTTCTCTGTAAGGGCAACAAGAGCTTCCAATTGCTAAGCCCTCTCTCCTGCAAGAAAGGTGCTTGCTTGCTTGCTTCTCTCTCTCTCTCTCTCTCTCTCTCTCTCTCTCTCTCTCTC
>LOJH01003852.1:21563-37520 GCA_001685095.1 Ellobius talpinus
CACACACACACACACACACACACACACACACACACACACACACACAGAGTAAAATGTCAGGCAGGGAAGCTGCTGGTTTTGTAAAAAGTACTTGCCATGCAAATCTTGACGACCTGAGTTCCAACAGCAGATCCCATAGTGGAAGGAAAGAACAAGCTCCCAAGGATTGTCCTCTGATCTCCATATGCACATCATGGTACATCTGTGCGCGCGCGCACACACACACACATATACACATATGTATGTATAAACAATAATAAATAAAGTAAAAACAGGTATAATTCAAGCATTTTGGAAGTGGAGGCTAGAATTGAGGCTGGCTTTAGCAAGATAGTAGATCCTGAACTAAATGAGACCCTGTCACAAACAAGCTTTTTCAAGTATTTAAGAAGTAATTTATCAGTATCCCTTCACTTTTTGCTGTTAAATGCTAGCTATAACAAAGTCCTCTTATGTTATCATGTAGGAATGATGTGGAGAAACAGTCTTATAACTATGGCAGGTAGTACTGCAAATTCACACACTGTTTTTAGAAAACATAGCACCTAATACAGTGTTCATGTCATGACCAATAGCAGAATTAAATATGATAAAGACACTATCAGAATCACAATGAAGGGGCTGGAGACACAGCTCAGTTGATAAGAGTACTTGTTTAATATGCATTCAGACTTGGGTGCCATCCTCTGCACTCCATAAACCAGGTGTGGTGGTGGCTCATGCTTGCAATTTCAACATTCAGAAGGAAGAGGAGCAGAAATTCAAGGTCACATAGCAAGTTTGAGGCTAGCATGAGCTGCAAGAGACCCTGTCTCAAAACAAACCAAGAAACCTATCCACTCCCACAAGCAAGTCAGGCATGATGGATCATGTTTGTAATATCATCACTCAGGAAGCTGAGTCAGGAGGAATGCTCTGAGTGTGATGCCAGTCTAGGCTACAGGGTGACACCTGGTAGCACATACCCATAATCTCAGGACTTGGAAGGCAATGGCAGGAAGATTATCCTTGGTTTTATTATGAGTGTAGGCCAGTTTGAGTTCCATGAAATCCTGTAACAATCAATCAAACAAACAAAACACAACTCCCCAGACAAACATAAAGCAATAAAAACAACCAACTAAAAGCCACCACAATAAAATACTACTTCCCATTCATTTGGGTCTTTATCATCAAGAAAAGACAAAAGAGCACGTGTTGCTGAGGATGTAACAAAGCTGAAAACCTGTACATTGGTTGTGGGACTGTAAATAACAAAGCTGCTGTGGAAAACAGTATAATGTTTTCTTAATAAATTAAACATAGAATTCAGAAATTTCCCTGGGTATACACCTAAAAGAACTGAAAGCACAGACTTGAATAGATGTTTGCAAACTGATGTTCACAGGAGCAATATTATAACAGCCAAGGTTCCACTGACAGAAGGATAGGTAAATGAAACACAGTACACATGTATGATGGACTATTACTCAGTCTTACAATGGAAGGAATGCTGGCTGGCACACGATACTTAAGAAATTAAGCTAAGTGAAATAAGTCATCCACAAAAGGATAAGCACCAACTCCATTTCTAAGAAGCATGCAGAGTAGTCAAAGTTACAGATATAAAGTCACATAGCATTGGTTGGGACTGAAAGTAGCTCACAGGAGTTACTGTTTACTAGGCACAGAGTTTTACAGTTTTCATTTGGTTGTTTATTTGAGACAGAGTCTCACTACATGCCCCAGAGTGGCCTGAAATTTATGTATCTTAGGCTGGCTCAAACTTGGAAGTTTTTGCTTCTTCCTCAGATTACAGGTAAAAGCTACCATAGCCAATCAGAGATTTCCTTTTTCCTCCCCTTAGAGACAAGGTTTCTCTGTGTAACAGTCTTGGCTGTCCTGGAACTTTCTTTGTAGACCAGGCTGGTCTTGAACTCAATGAGAGCCATTCTGCCTCCCAAGTGCTGGGATTAAAGGCGTGTGCTACCACTGCACGGCTTTTATTTATTTATTTATTTTAAGATTTACTTTATTTTTAATTTTGTATGTGTGTGTGTATGTGTGAGTACCAGACAGAGGACAGGTCCCCTGAAGCCTGGGTTACAGGTGGTTGCTAGCCACCTGTTATGGTGCTAGGAACTAGGTCCTCTGCAAGAGCAGGACAAACATTCTTAATCCTGCACCATCTCTCTAGCTCCTTAAACATATTTTATATATTCAGAAGAACTTGCTTTCACACTCTAGGAAAAGTTACAGACATTTTACTATATTACACAAAATACTCAGACATTTATAAAAATAGGGTTAGAACAAGTTTCCAAAATACATGTAGAATGTTAGCATGTACTGTGCTTTGTACTGGGAATCTGTCCAGAGCATTTGTCTTGCCAGCATGGGTTAACACAAACATTCCTCTTGCCTCCTCTGCTTTTAGTTCACAGGAAAGACTAGAAGGCTTTAGTGACAACAGGAGCCACTGAGACACTTTGCTTGACTTCAGCAGTTTTCTAAGGCACAACATCTAAGACTAATTTCTTCCTTTCCCCTCTTCCATCCTCTTGATCCAGTATTTGTAAATCCCAGTCTTCCTTTGTACCCTATCTTAAGGAATATACTCTCAACACTTCTTTCTTCCTTCAATCGAAACAATTCTTCTTGGCCATACTTACATTTTTTTCTCCCCAAACTACTGTCAAATGCTTACTCTTCCTGCAGGGGCAGTGAGAAGAACACCATGGCAGTTCCTATAGTGCTGTCTTCTAGCACTTGGCACCTTCAGCTTTGTGGTGTTCTCACAGACAGGAAGCAGAGGGCCTCAGTCTGACAGGCTGGATGTGAATAGTGACTATATCATGCACTTGCCGTGTGCGACTCCAGGGATGTCTTCTCTAGTGAAGACAACTATTTTTTTCACAGGGCTATCATAAGGATTAAACCCTTAACACTTACTTGGCAAATGAGAGGCACTTAGTAAGTCATTATCTTTTGATGGTTTTAAGAGACACAGAGATGAAGAATTTTCTGACACCCAATACAGGGGAAGCAGGTACTAGCAGAAAATTGACTAGCAGAACCTCTGAACTATGCTTGGACAGAGAAGTGACCAATACTGCCCAAGAAGATATACAAGTGTCTGCTTTAAAGCAAGACAGATACTAGGGAGCAGATTTGAGTTTCATTCCAGAAGCAATTTTAAAAATTGGTTATGGGACTGTGAGATGGCTCCATGGGTAAAGGTGCTTGCTGCCAAGCCTGAACTCAATCCCTGGGACCCTCACGGTGGTAGGAGTGAATCGATGACTCCTGCAAGTTGTCCTTTGACCTCTACTTGATGAACAAGGCATGCCCCACTCTCAGTAAATAAATGTAATAACATAAAATATGGTAAAAAAATATCAAAGCTTTCAAGACACAGACCACCAAGCAACAAGACAGTGGTGTCTGGGGAATGAAAACAATTTGCTCAACTTACTGTCAGAAAAAGTTTCCAGGCTGAGGACGGTGGCCCTCTGAACTGAGGAGTAGAACAGGGAGTTCACGAAGGCCAAAGCAGCTAGAGTTCAGACGGAAGTAGCAAGGAGAGCAGAAAGAGATCCTTTGCAGAGGAAATTTGCAGAGGCCTCAAGTCTTCAGCTGAGTAGTGCTTAGTGTATGTGTATGAATAAAGTAGCTGAAGCTAGAATAGAACCACCTAGAAGGATTAGAGAAAATTATCTCTAGAGCTCACACAGGTTTGGGAATGACTCCTGTTTCCCCTAAGGCATAGCACATTAGGTGGGACTCTCAGAGCATCAGTAAGAATATGGAGGACATGGGCAATGCCACCAACTAGATGCAGATTGCATCTGTAGAACATAGTACCCAACAGCAGCAGAATGCACATTTTTATATATCACATCCTGGGTCGCAAAAGTTGTCTCAGTAAATTTCAAAGAACTGATTATGTTACTGTGTAACTAAAGTAGAAATCAAAGGCAGAAATGTATCTGGAAAGCCTTCTCCAAATTTGGGAACTCAACAACATACTTCTAAGTAAGTTACCACTCAGTGAAGACACTGAAAAGCCAGTCAGAAAGTATCTTGAACTGAATGCTAACACATTAGCAGAACCATGCAAAGAACCTAAAGTAGTATGTAGCAGGAATGTTTACCAAATGCCTCCACAAGAAAGGGGGACAATATCTAAGTATCAATAACCCCAGCTTCTACCTGAAAAAGTCATAAAAGAACAAATTAAATCCAAATTAAACAGAGAAAGGAAATAATTAAAATCTAAGCAGAAATTAATAAAACAGGAAAAAACCCCAACAAATGAAATCCAAAGCTTGCTCACTGTGGAGAGCCATCTAGTTGATGAACTCCTATTAGAGCAGGAGACAAAACCATACAGGAATAAGTGTGGAAACCAACATAGCTACAGATGCTCTAGATAAAGAACAGTCAAGAATATCATAAACAACTTATACCAGTAGCTTCAGTAATTTGGATAGAACAGACAAACGTTTTACAATAACAACAAAATGCAAACCAAATTATCAAAGTCTATTAAAAGAAGAGCCTCCAGCTGGGCATAGTGTCAGTATCTGCAAACCCAACAGAGGGAGAAAGAACATTCAAGGTCACCTTGGTTTCCATAGTGGATTCTAGGCCAGTCAGGGTTATAAATGGAGATCCTGTCTCAGAAATCCAGCCTTTTCCCACACTTTTTAAACTTTCAATTTTGAGACAGGGTTTCAATAAGTTGCCCAGTCTGGCCTTGAACTCACTCAGTAGTCCAGATCTTGAACTTGTGATCTTCCTGCCTCAGCCTGCAAGTAGCTGAATTATAGACCTGTCTCACCAATACTAGTTTCTTTTTTCTTTCTTTTTTTTCCTTTTTGGTTTTTTTCGAGACAGAGTTTCTCTGTAGCTTTGGTGCCTGTCCTGGAACTAGCTCTTGTGGACCAGGCTGGCCTCAAACTCGCAGAGATCCGGCTGCCTCTGCCACCCGAGTGCTGAGATTAAAGGTGTGTGCCACCACTGCCCGGCCCAATACTAGTTTCTTAAAACACTAAATATATACCTACTATATAGCCTAGTCAGAAGCATATGTTGGTAGTACTTATCCCACCCAAATTCAAGACTTATAAAATTAAAATAATAATAATAAAAAATAGCCCAGAACAACTGAATGACCACAATGGGTAGAAGGACAGTAAACACCTATGGCCATACAATGCAACATTGCTCAGCAATGAAAATAAACAAACTGTTAACATACAGTAATAACATGTAATCCTCAAAATCATCACCAGTTTTCAAAGTCCCACACAGAAGATATGATTCTCTTTATAGAAATTCCAGAAAATGCAATCTAACTTAAAATGCCAGAAAGTAGATCAGTGGTTAACTGAAGAACAGAAAATGAATGAGATTACAAAAGAGAATGAGGAAAGTTTGGGAAAGTAATAAATATATTTATTTTTATAACTGCAGTTCTTTCACTAGTACACACATATGTTAAAATGTATCAGAATGTCTACATTAAAAATGCAATTGAATGTATGTTTTTCAACCTTCAATAGAGCTACTGAAATATCAATAAAGCTTCTGAATTCGAATGCCAACTGGTCAACACAGTACACAAAGATTTAACACACCACTAATGGCACTGGAAATAAAACATTCAATGATACCTAAAAAAAAACAAACCCTACACAGTAATTAAAATAACAAAGATTAGAAAAACAGAGAAATACACAGAGTAAGGGCATGATGTCTGAGGGCTGCAGAGGCAGACACCTCTGGGTTCAAACATCCCCTCTCCTCACTCAGGCTTTAAGGAGATACTGAGTCTCCCAAACCCATCAGCTCATCTGTAAATACACTCAGAGAAATTGTGCTTAGTAACTAACTCTTCTATGCAGATAATGTACAAACCACCTGACATAGCACTTGAGCCCCACTCTTTTCTTTTAGTGGTAATTTAAACTTAGATGATAAAATGGGAGAAAAGTGCTTATCTTGAAGATGAGATGAATATTCTTTGACATGATTATGGGTAAGAAACTGTGTCACAGGAACTTTAAGTAGTATTATCACAACTTTAATTATTTTTGAGATAGGCTCTCATGTAGCCCAGGTTGGTCCCAAATTCACTATGTAGCTGAAAATGACCTAGACCTTCTGATTCTCTTGCCTCTATCTCCTGTGTGCTACCACATTTGGTTTAGATTGGACTCCGGAGTTCATTCATTAGGCAAGTGCTGTAACAACACAGTTACATCTCCAGCATGCTTTTAAAAAGAAGCTAATTTTTGTATTCCATAGAAATCAAATGAATAAAACATTAAGTTTAGCCAGGCAGTGGTGGCACATGCCTGGTCTACATAGTAAGTTCCAGGACAACAAGGGCTACACAGAGAAACCCTGCATTGAAAAACCAAAAACCAAACCAAAATATATTCAGTTTTTACAAATATGAATTAGTATTTTCCTAAAAACTCTCATTATACACAAAATAAATATTTTAACAATATTGATATATTATTATTGACACGTATTACTTAAAGAAAGTATCACTATCTTTTTTTGTTTATTTTGTTTTGGCTGCCCAGGCTAGCTTCAAACCCCTCTTCCTCCCTTAGCCTCTCAGGTAGCTGAGACTATGTGTACCACCCTATTTAGCTCATTTTCTTTTTTTGTTGGATAGTCTAGTGATTTCAAGATGTACATGCACGCTTAATTTAACCACACATTTCTGTGTTGAGGTCACATAGCATCCGCTTTCCTTACTATTTTCTCAAGAATATGATAAACATTAGCAGTATTTCTCCCAGTGTTGGAAAAAGTACAGTAAACACATCACCATTAGTAACTATATTGATTTTTTTTTAAAAAAGATTTATATTATTTCAATTATATGTATGTGTGTGTAGGGGTATATGTACATGAATGCAAGTACCTAGAAGTCAGAGGTGTCAGATTCCCCCAGAGCTGGGGTTACAGGCTGTTGCATGCTGGGAACTGAACTTAGGTCCTCAAGAAGAGCACTATGTGCTTTTAACACCACACCATCTCCCCAGCTCTCCCCTATAGTGATTTTATGGCATGACAGATCTCTTGGGTTTCAGTCTTTTGATCTTATTATGGTTATGTATTGATGTGGGAAAATGTGTTACTTTTATTGGTTAATGAATAAAGAAACTGCTTTGAGCCTATAGAAGGGCAGAACAGAGCTAGGTGGAGAAAACTAAACTGAATGCTGGGAGAAAGAAGGTGGAGTCGAGAGAAGCCATGAAGTCACCAGAGGGGAAAGATGCGAGCTGCCAGCTGGAACCTTGCTGGTAGGCCATGAGCCTTGTGGCAAAATATAAAATAATAAAAATGGTTAACCAAAAATATAAGCGCTAGCCAGCAATATGCTTAAGCTACTGGCCAAACAATATTGCAAATAATATAATTTCTATGTGGTTATTTCGTGGTCTGGGCAGCCGAGAATGAATAAGCAGTCACCAACAACAATGTACCCTTTGACCAAGGCTCATCACCCTTGTTTCCTAACCATCCAGCCTTAGAGAAACACGATTCAACTCTACTTCTATAAGATCAACATTTTAAAATCATGGTATTTAGCGAGGTGTGTGTGTGTGTGTGTGTGTGCGCGTGCGCATGTGTGCATATAGTGGTCAGAGAACAATTTCATAAGTCAGTTTCCTCCTTCTACCATATGGGTCCCGAGTATCACTGAGGTCACCAAGCTTAGTGACAATTACTTTCCTCTGCATATATGACTATCAGTGGGATTAAGAGCATATTATGGTTATGCTGAAATTCAAAGAATTGTAATAGGACAGCTGGCTATACTTCTCTCAGTGGTGAGAATTTTCAGTCCCAGCCCCCTTTTGGTGTTGGCTACCAGAAAATGAGACAAGTTCTGTCAACTATAGAAATTAAATCAGACACAGTATGTACTCAGCAGCAAAGGATCTCATTCATGAGAAGGGTTGACACACTTAATGCAGTGAACTAAACTGATCTTACTAGAATTTGAAATACCAATTTCACCAGAAGCATGGGCTTTTTAGAGCATAGAACTTAGTTCAATAAAAAAGACTGCTATCCATTTTAAAGTACTATAAATATGAAAGCAACTGAAGATTTTTTTGCAAGGATATTCTCTTAACAATTTCTATTTGCTTCATTATAGAAATCCATTCTTTCTTTTAATTGAGATTAGCTCAAGCCCATGAACAAGTTTTCATATTTTAAAAACAAATGCCATCAGACTGCAAGAACTATTAGGCAGATTGGAGAGTAAGGTGAAGCACATTAGTCTCCTTGTGTTTCAACAGCAATCTTCAAGATGCTGGAGTTAGGATTTATTTCTCTGCAATTCTGCAAATGTCAGATCCTTAGGAAGGCTGCACAGCAAAGCAGACTGTCGGTTGCCTAGTACAACTGTTGAGGGAAGTCATGCATATAGTGTCAGTTATAATCTGAAAAATCTAAGAAAAAAGAAGACTAGAAAGAATAAAAATAAACCAATCTCAAAGAAAAAACTACAGATTCCACTGTGGGATCCAACAGAAAACAACCCTAAAATTATTTGTATTACAGAAAACAACCCTAAACTTGAAAAAAGGAATTTAGTTGTTTCTTTGTATCCAAGGACTGAATCCAGGATCCCTTGTGGATACCAAAGTCCATGGATACTCAGGTCCCTTACATAAAATGGTATAGTATTTAAATATAACCTATGCATATCTAACAGACTGTAAATGCTATAGAAATAGTTGCTATATTGTATACATGCTTAGGGTATACTGATCAGAGAACCGTCTCTACTTTTAGCACAGATGTAATTTTTAAAAACCCAAAACTTTCAAATTTGTGTTGGTTGAATCCATGCATGTAAAAGCCAGGAATATGAATGAACAATGGTATATATGCAAATGTTACATAGAATGACCATAAGAGACTATGAAAGGATTGTGAAGATTGTCCAGTGACAAGTAACATTAGAATGAAAACATTGTGCAAAATTAGGCCTTCTAACTGAGTATGGGTTTAAGTGAGAGAAGGCAGGGAAATAAGAGAAGGGAGGGATGAGTAGTTTAGTGGTTCATGGTGTCCCTGGCAGTATCCATTCTCAGGTGGGAGCATGTATATGTAGGCTCTAGTTACCCAACAACTAAATATCTCTCTGTAACCTCCACTCCCTCTCTCTCAGGCTGGGTCTGATTATGTAGTCCTGGATGGCCTGAAACTATGCAGTCCCAGCTAAAGGTTGGCCTTGAAATCAGGAGACCCATCTGCATCTGCCACCTGAGTGCTGGGGTCAAAGATGCGTGCCTCCACGCCCTGCAACTCTCTCTTTAAATGTGTCACCACATTCTGGGATTCTTTTCTTTGTTCCTTCCAATCGCATATTCTATATAACAGCATGAGACAGGAGGAAGAATTATCATGTAAGTTTAGTTCTCTAAGACAAATAGATTATGTAGTTTAATAACACCTACTTTCCATGAGACACTTTTTAGCTATACTGTTAATGTTTATGACAGTCTTCATACTCCACAGATGACTAATGCTTTTGTTGGTATCTAAATGGAAGAAAATATTTGGTGGCCAGAATGTGTATTTCAGCCTCGTCTTTCTCAGTCAGCTAGCTGATAGTTTGGAGGGGTACAAAATTCTCTAAATCATTCAGTATTACTTAAGAAAAAGGTTAAATAAGTACTGGGGCCTCATTAAGCTATTCTATGACTTAAGGTAACTGATAGATCGTCCATAAAATACAACCTCTAAGCTGAAGGAGGGACTGCACAGACTCTTTAAGACTGGCTAGAGGGTAGGAAAAGCGGGACAAGACTGCAAACTACTGCTTCCTGATGAGCTGATGTCTAGATCCCCTATGCACATCCCATTTCTTTTCTTCCTTCAGATTCATGAGCACACTTTCAATTTAGTTCTTATTCAAGTCCATCAAGGGCTACTTCTGATGACATTTCTTTATGGGCAAACTCTTCCTGAGCTGGTACTGAAGTTTTTCTGATAGTCTGTCACAGAATCAAAAATTCTGGTGTTAGAGGAGATCGTAAGAGTTGGTTAACATAATATTCCCTAAGAAATCCAGAACGGGGTGACTTTTTACATGGTGTGCTGATGAATTCAATATAAATGACCTGAAGTTTACCAAACAGAGACCTTGTCACATACTGTCATATACCACAAAGATCTACACAGGTCTGCTGGTTCTCCCAGCTAACCACTGAAGAAAGACCAAGTCCCATTCACCTCTACCATGTCTAGGAAGGAAGCAAGAGTTAAGGTTATATTCTCAAAAGGTGCTGGCTCAAGCATAGTCATTTTGACTGATGTGGAAGCAGGGCCACTACAGAATACAAGTAAGCTGGTGCCTGTTCTGTAGAGCAGAACAACCTAAGCTAGATGAGAAATTAAAAGATGTAATTGGAAGATGCTCCATGACATGGAGAAACTCTGCCCTAATGACAACAGGACAAGCTCTTCTAACCCCAAAGTCAACTGTATGTGTTTCAACCCCACAGGCCAGATTGCCATTAGTAATGAAATAAAAATAAACTTTCAATAGATTATTTTTTTTCTTATATTGTAAACCCCTATACAGTCTCTTTTAAATAAATAAATGTATTCCCATAGAAGATTGGAGTGTTATGTGAAAAATGTGACAGAACTTCCAGGAATGCTTTTTAAAACTGGCCAGTTTATGTAAGAAGGACACCTAACGTTTGCAGGGCACAAATATTAGAGTACCGTGAACAAAGTCAGCTTTTTATTTACCACTACTGCATCCTTTCACTCATCACTCAGTTCTTCCTTCAACAGACACTAAGTATCTACTGTGTGCCACGGTACTTTGATGTGTGGGGCAGAACTAGAAGACATGACCGTTATATTCCAGAGAGGATGACAAACAATAAAAGGAAACAAAGAGGAGAAACAGACACCGGTAAATTCTATGAAGAAACAAGCTGTGTGCTAGTTATTACCTGTCAAGCCCTTCCTGCAGTGGGTTCTTGTTCTGCCCTGGCAACTGAATTCCCCTTTAGACAGAACCTGTTAGCCTTGTGTGTGTCTTTTTTTAAAAATTCATTTATTTTTATTTTATGTGCACTGGTATTTTGCCTGCATGTATGTCTGTGTGAGGGTGTCAGATCTTGGAGTTATAGAAAGGTGTAAGCCACCATGTGGACACTGGGAATTGAACCTGAGTCCTCTGGAAGAGCAGTCAGTATTCTCAACCTCTGAGCCATCTCTTCAGCCTGTGCCTTGTATATGTTTTATCTGTGAATATACGTGTGTGTCCATGTGCATGTAGAGGCCAAAGGTCAGCCTTGGATATTATTTCTTAGGAACCACCCAACATGTTTTTTGAGACCAGGTCTCTTGTTGGTCAGGAACTTGCCAATTAGGCTAGCTTTACTGGCTGGCTAGTGAGCCCTAGGATCTGTCAGTTTCTACCCTCCCAGTATAGGAATCCCAAGCATGTGCCACCAAGTCTGGCTATGTTATATAGGTTCTGGAGCTTGAATTCATGTCCTTGGTCCTTGCATGATAAGCACTTTACTGACAGACACTTCTCCACCTCTGAGCCTACATTTTAAAAGATATTTTGCAACTCTCTAAATGTTCATGTTCATTTCATTAGATCTCTGAGAATTTCAGAAACACTAGGTTTTCTCTTCTATTACTTTCAGCTAAAATGCTATTTACCTTATATGTGGAATAATGGTTTGGGGTATAGACACCAATAGTCCAATTATTGGCAAAGTATTCTTTACTGTATTAAAAAAAACAAAAGAAAACACGAACACACGTGTTTTATTCTCCCTCTTCTCTTTCTGATATTAAGTTTAAAAGAAGTGACAGAAACAACCTTTCACTATTTTTAATTTTCACCAAGTTTGGCTACAGAGCAAATAACAGTCAGTTCATGAAATCCAAGAAAAGAAACCATACCGAGTGTAGAGTGCCATTGCTGGTCATAGCTGGAGGGCAAGCCCACCGCTCGTTTTCCAGTTCCTCCATCACTTGATTCATGGCACTCTTCAGCCATGTGTCCACAGAAACCCCAATCTGCTTTAGTAGGTTTAGCCGGGCTTCAGCTTTTAATTTAATTATCTAAAAACAAAACAAAACAAATAAGGTTGGAGATTAAGGCAATTTCCCTTCACATTGATTAAATTATTTACAACTTTTTAACAACTTGACATTTACCAGCAATTGTTAGATATTAATTTTTCATCTACAGAAAGGAGAGAGAACATGAACACAAAAGGAATTGGGCCTTTTTGATAATGGCAAACGGCATACTTGTATCTTTTAGAGTGATTGATTTAGGGGTTGCTGGAGACTGAACTCAGGTCCTTGTGCATGTGATGCACATGTTCTATCACTTGGTCATACCTGTTGCACTTTGCATTGCAACACCCACAGTACCGATGACACATAAAACACAACATGACTAGGAAGAAATGAGAATATCCCAAAATCTTCCTTTTGCTGTTAAGAAGAATGGGGCTTAGAACATCTTAAAATCCAGCATCTTTAGTGGCCTTCTAAATGAACCCTAGTCATGTTATCCCTTGTTCTAAAATGCTGTGAGACTCTGGACTAGGCCTATGTTTTATTCTTTAGGAAAAAACCCCACATTTATTTACTTAGTACATATGTGTGTCTAGGTATATGTATATATACCACATGAGTGCAGGAGCCTGAAGAAGTTAAAAGAAAGCATCGGATCCCCTGGAACTGAGTACATAGGGTTGTGTACTCTGGACTTCTAAGTAATAATTTGGAATAAGATAGCTCTCACATTTTGAAATATCCTTTTCTGTCTTCCCATGGCCTCTGTGGCCCCACATCACTACATACTCAGCCAGTACATTACCCCTGCCTGGTCAACAACAGTTCATGCTTCATGATGGCTGCCTACCTTTTGAGGGTCAGTTAAAACATCCTTTTTATGAAGGTTTTTCTAATGATTCTCACTTCAAGGGCACACATTATAGCCTTCCCTCTGTTCCTAAAGCACTCTATGCAGATCCAGTCATAATGTGAAAGGCATTAAACACTTCTCTGACATAACTGAGCCTCCTTTAGCACTAGAACACAGACATTCAAAACTGTTCTAATATGTTTAGTAATCTTTTTAAAAATGAATTCCTACATAAAAGCACTTCTACTGCTCTTCCAAGATGATATTTTTACCTTGAACTTTAGTTAAAATTAATTGAGAGACTGCTATTCAATGACACTGACATAAAGTATTTTCTTTTAAATAATAATGTTTAATAATATTTCTTTTTAATAATATCAACATTTTCCCAGCACAAGCTTTAAGAGCTTGTTTTTCACTTGGCTGCCACTGTGGATTGTTAATGAATAGCCCTTTTGATTTTAAATAGTCATGAAGCTGCCAGAAACACTGGGATCCCATAGACCCCTCCTTGCTCTCTTTAACAGCCACAGCATCTTTTCTCATTATTATTACATGTATATATGTATATACATGTACTATTTTAAATGTGCAGTTTAGTGAGTATTAAATATACTAACTGTTGTTCAATGATTACTTCCAGATTGCTTCCATCATATTTTCATCGTACACAACTAAAACCAGGGACTGGAGAGATGGCTCAGTGGTTAAGAGCACTGGCTGTTCTTCCAGAGGTGCTGAGTTCAATTCCCAGCTCACAACCTTCTTTAATGGGAGTCAATACTCTCTGCTAGTTTTGTTGATGTACATGTAGATAAAACAAACTCATGTAGATAAATAAATCTTTAAAAAATATTTTTAAAAATCCTAAAATTCTATGCAATAAATAACAATTCCCCATTCCCCTTCCAAAGTCCTGGTAACTATAATTTGACTTTCTGTGTCTATGAATTCACCTGTTCTAGATGCAACCGTACAGTATTTGTGTGTGACTGTCATTCTCTGGCTATTATTTGCATGGAATATCTTCTTCCATGTATTTACTTTTAGTCTATTTCTATCTTCGGATTTAAAGTGTGTTTCCAATCACATGGCATATGGTTGAATCATATTTTCAAAAGATTTTATTTATTCTAATTTTATGTGTATAAATGTTTTGCCTATATGTATGTATGTGTACCATATGTGTGCCTAGTACTCATGGAGGTCAGAAGAGGACACTAGATTCCCTGGATTTGGAGTTACAGAGAGTCGTAACCTATCACATGGGTGCTGTGAACCTACTCCAGTCTTCTGCAAAAGCAGCAAGTATTCTTGATTCTAGTCCCTGAATCATTTTTTAAAAAATCTATTCTGCTGATTTGTCTTCTGGTTAGAGAATTTAATACACTTATATTTAAAGTCATTAATAATACAGAAAGATTACATGTGTCAACTTGCTATTTGTTTTATATATGCTAATATCTTTTAATTTTTCCCTTCTTGAAGTACTACTTTCTTTTGAGTTTAGTTTTTTTTTAAGATTTATTTATTATGTACATAGAGTTCTACCTGCAAGTATGTCTGCACACCAGAAGAGGGCACCAGATCTCATTATAGATGGTTGTAAGCCACCATATGGTTGCTGGTAATTGAACTCAGGACTTCTGGAAGAGCAGCAACTACTCTTAACCTCCGAGCCATCTCTCCAGCCCAATGTTAGTTGTTTTTTTTTCTTTTTTTAAAGGTTTATTTACTATATAATTCTGTGTGGGAGAGAGTGTGTGTGTGTGTATCTTTGCGAGTTTATATGCAGGAGCCCCCAGAGGAGGGTAACAGATTTCCTAGAACTAGAGCTATAGGTGATTGTGAGCCCCCATGTGGGTAGTGGGAACCAAATTTAGTTCCCTGCAAAAGCAGTAAGCATCCTTAACTGCCTGAGTCATCCATCTCTCTCCAGCCCTAAGTTGGTTTCCATTTTTGTAGTGAGATATTTTAATTCCTTTCTCATTTTCTTTTACAAGTATCTGTATATAATGCACATTTAATGTATATACTTATAGGAAATATCTTAATACTATATTTTGCAGTTATGTATATCAGATAATTAATGTGTGTTTATGCGTATGCATGTGCATGTGGGTATCAAAAGGTATTTCAAAAACTTCAAATACTTGAAAACCAGGGCAAAAATATGTTTTATTCAAACAATTGCCTCATTCTATTTTTGTTGTTGTTGTTATTTTTTGTTTTTTTGAGACAGGGTTTCTCTGTGTAGCACTGGCTGTCCTGAACTAGCTCTGTAGACCAGCCTGGAACTCACAGAGATCTGCTTGCCTCTGCCTCTCCAGTACTGAGCTTAGAGCCACCATGTCCCCCTCATTATAATTTCTAATTAGAGGCTGATGAGAGTACAATGGCTATGTAAATATTCTTGTGAGAGTTGAAGAAATCATAACAATGTAATAATGGCGTATTGTGAGATGTTAATCTTTTTATAAGCATCTGGCACATAGGAAAGCACTCATTAAATAGCTGAATTAAGCAGTATGACTTTGCCCCAGATTAACCAGCCACTTAAGGATTAATCATTCGCTACACAGTCCTCAGTCTCTGTACTCACTGGAAAGGTTTTTTCATCTATCACAGAGTACCACAACAGGTCTTATTCTAATTAGAAAAAAAATGGAATGGAGCCATATAGAAGAGATTAGACAAAGCAGATTAATTAACAAGGAAGGGAATCATTCATGTTGGTAGGAATTAATAAGAAAGTATGAAGGATATGATAAAATTTTAATTAGTGTTTTTCTTTTTTGGAGAAGTATTTATAATAAAGTAAACACCAAAAAAGAACCCAAAAAACAAAAAACCACCCCAATGCAAGTAACAATACAAGCTTGAAAAAGGAAAAACAGAGAATTGATTAGTCAGTTTCTCTGAAGAGTTCAGTGATCTAGTCTATCCAAAAACTTCAATATGGGGCTGGAGAGATGGCTCAGTGGTTAAGAGCACCGACTGCTCTTCCAGAGGTC
>LOJH01003853.1:0-22242 GCA_001685095.1 Ellobius talpinus
GTGTGATTTTCTTTGGGACTTGCCGGCTGTGGGGTACCTGGGCGGGACAGAAACTCCAATAAGCCGGCCCTCATGTTACAAGAAGGTAATTTTAAAACTTTGATGTCTAGGAGTAAGGTGTTCTGAAATGTGGTCCATGTGGCAGGCCCTTCTCTCAAGTCTACAAAGTTTTGCTGGCTAGCTCATGTCAACTTGATACAAACTAGAGTCTGGGAAGCAGGAACCTCAATTGAGGAATTCCCTACATCAGATTTGCCTATGGGCATGTCTGTGGAGGCATTTTCTAATGATGGATGAGGAAGACCCAGCCCACTATGGGCGGTGCCACCCCTAGGCAGGTGATCGGGGTTGTATATGAAAGCAGACTGGACATGCCATGGGAAGTGAGCCAGTAAGCAGTGTTCCTTCATGGTTCAGCTTCAGCTGCTGCCTCTCGGTTCCTGCTATGAGATCTTGTACTGAGAAGCCTCCACGAGGAGTTGTAACCTGTAAGGTGAAATAAACCCTTTCCTTCCTAAGTTGTTTTTGTTCAATATCTTATCACAGAATAAGACATCAAGGCAGGACAAAAATAGATGGCTGACCCACTTCCACCCACCGGCAAATTGGGAGATCTCTAGATTGTGGCTCAGATGTGGAGAGGAAATCTTTAGATGTTGCCTCACCCGTGGAGAAAAATGCTCAGCTTCCTCCCAGGCTGTTTGCATGAAGCTGCTTCCTTCCATGAGAACAAATAGGACAGCGAAATAGATGTCTCCCACTGTTGGAAAGGCAGACTCACAGTGAGACTCCTCTAGTAGAGACAGTTGGAACAGGCCACTGGGACAGTAGATGGCATATTGCTTAACATTCTTCAGACTGACCAATAATAGTGATCAAAAAGACAGTGGCAAATTTAAGCAGGAAAAAAAAAGTAATACTTTTTCTGGATGCTTACTAGCGATGAGGCTAGGACTTTGGAAAGATGGCATACTGCACAGCTGGGGCATGGGAAACCTTTCCTTCTGTATGAATTGCACCTGCTGGCATGGTGGAGCAGAACACTGCCTGTACAACTAACTGCACACCAGGACTACTTGAGTTTCTTATAAAACTATCTCTCCAACTATTTGTGCTGAAAGACCAAGTTTTTAGTACTGTTAGTACTCAGACTCATTGTGTTCCAGGACTTTGAGTTAAAAAAAAGGAACACATTGCTAGAAAAATAAAATGCCTTTGACATCTCAATGGTGGGGGCCTCCATTTAGAAAAACAGCCTTGATCCACAGACAAAACAGTAAATAACATGGCAGACCTTATCCAAACTGCATAGGGGTGGGGATGAAGGTAGGCATGCAGTACAGCTAGAACCAGATAGTCCTTTACATTTGGATTCTCCTCTTCTCTACCTGTTGGGACTCCCAGCCTTGATTCAGAATAGGGATGGTGAGAAGTAGACAACATGTTATATTTTACAGTCGAAGCCATGAGAGAATTACTGGTTGCTAATTTTAAAATTCCAGAGAAAGGACTTAGTAGCCTAACCCAGGTCTGTTATCTCCACCGAAGAGTAACGAGGGGTAGCTTGAGTCAAGGCTAGGCCATCAAAAACGTTTGCTTTGGGTTGGGACACCAGAGTTCAGATCTCCCAAACCCACGTAACTGTGAAGTGGTCCCACCTTGAGCGGTGAGCCTTAGAAGGCAGACGGGACCTTCCGAGCAAGCTTAGCCAGCCATATTGACTAGCTCCGGGTTTAAGAGCCCTGCATCAGAGGATGTTGTGGAAGACAGATGAAAGAAGATCCCTCCACAGACACACATGTGATACTTTGATGGCATTCTGATAATAAAGCCTTCTTTCAATCAGAGGGCGGAGCTAGCCACTAGCTGACCAAAATTAACCATAGAGGTTTTGGAGGACTGAGAACAGCAACAGGATTGCAGTAAAGCCAAGGCTTAGAGAAGATCTCACTCCTTTTGGATGGAGGAACAGAAGAGATGGGAGGTCACTGGTCACTTCTCCACTGATTCTCTGATAATTCAGTTTCTTACCCCTATATTTGGCTCCTGATTTTTGGTTGATAAAGAATAATTAGATAAACGCATTATCTACACTCATGTGAACACATACATGAAGCACACACATATCAGATATATGAAATAGAAGAAAAAACAACAGCTCCCTCAGGAATCACATGAATGGGGCTGGGGTCACGTCTTAGTATTGTGATATTGCCAGAAATAAGTGGATGTCGTAGGCAGAAAAAGTAGGCTTCAAATGATTAAATCTGTGTTTTCTCATCTATTTTCCAGTGACTACATCATCTGAAATGTGTCCTCGACAACGTTTGTAGGTCAACTAAATCCGGGGAACACGGTCAGTTTTATTACACTCACAAGGAACCGGAAGGTGTACTAGCATTGAAAGAGGCTTGCAAGAAAAGAAAGTTGTTTAGCTGGGTTCAGCCCAGAGTTTCCCAAGCTCACTCGGTCACTAAAGCTGCTTTAATGCAATGCCAGTAAACCCTCTGTGGAGTCTGTGTTGTAGCACATTTTGGGAAAACCATCCTAAGTGATAGGTATTCTCCAGAAAGATCTGAGTCAGATTCAAGAAATAAGAAAGAAAAACAAACAAACAAAAAGCAATCCTGAGAGCTGTGTATTTATAGAAACTTCTGGTAAGTTATATGGAAAGAGTTATTTTAGAGTATAATTTTAACATCACCCAAGCTATCATTTTCTAGGCTCCATGTTTTGGGTGCTCAGATGTGTTTTTGTTTTTTGGGGGGCAGGGTTTCTCTGAGTAACCCTGACTGTCCTGGAACTTGCTCTGTAGACCAGGCTGGCCTTGAACTCACAGATTCGCCTGCCTCTGCCTCCTGAGTACTGGGATTAAAGGCATGTGCCACCACTGCCACGTTCCATGTTATGTTTCTTAATGTGGGGTATATCTATCCATCCCCAAGCCTTCCCTCTCTGAAGCATTCCTTTCCCTGTTTGTCCTCGTACTTGGTGTGATGTCTGGTACCCTGGTTCCTTTGGGTAAGTTATAGCTGTGCCATTATGTGGTTGGCTACTACAGTTCACAAAACCAACTTAGTAGCATGGGGACACCTGTTCTGTCCTGTGTGTCTATGTAATAAAAAGTCCCAGAAGGATGAGCTTGAGAACAGCGTTAACAGCGCCTCACATCTGGGGAAGCTTCAGGGTTAAGCCAACATTAATTAGTGTAATGAAGGTCTTCGCCTCTCTAATGAGGGCTTAAGACTCCATCCCAGATCAGCTAACCGGATTACAACTGAAGGACACAGTGAAGTGCATGGGCACCCAAGAGCAGGAGACTGATTCAGGCTACCAAGTCTAGAAATACAGGCTAAAATATAATAGATGGGTTTTGATATCACATTATGATACATGGCAGCATAATATCTATGTTTCCAGACTTGGTGGCCACACTGTAGTAAAACCTGTTACTTACATCAAGCAGCCGAGTGCCATGGAGTGTCGTTATCGGTGCTTTCCCTACCCTACCTAATTGAATCCTTACAGCCCTATGAACTGAAGACTGCCGTCATTTCCCTGGGAATGGGCAGGAAACTGAGGCATAAAAGGGATTTAGCATCAAGTCCAAGTTCCTCTGTTGGTAAGTAGAAGAACCAAGTTTGCAGCCTGGAGAGACTCATCTGGAGCCCAGCATGCCCCAGCTGCCTTCCCAAGAGGGCCAGAGGTCATGATGCTTCACTGAAGAGCAAATAAACTCAAATTTGGGATACTCTATCATACTGTCACTTTTAAACTATAGACAACATGAACATCTGGACAGTCACCCCTCAGTATCTAAGGGAAATAGTTCTAACCTGCTCCTTTCTGGGTACCCAAATCCACAGATGTTCTTATTTGTAACAGCACCATATTTGCATGTAAGCAGGCATACATCCTCTTGGGGGCTTTAAACCGTCTCTGGGAAACCTAGAGTGCCCACTATAATGTCAGTTCTATGTAGACAACTGTTGTGTTGTTTATAGAATAATACATGTGTACATGTTTAATACAGGCATATTTTTTCTGAATTTTTTCAACCTGTGATTGGTCATCTTCCTGGGATGGATTGCAGATATGGAGTCCTGGCTGCACTGTACTTCACAGTTGACTCTTCATCACCACCCACTGCAGCCAACCAGGTGACAACTCAGTCTTACAGATGAAAAAGCTGAGCCTTCGACAGGATCCCTACCTACCGAATAGCAGAGCCGTGTCCTCTGACTTCAGAAGTCTTGTGATTTTAACTCATTGCCTGTGTTGAGCTGTATGAGAGCTAATACCAAAGATGGTACCTGATGATCTCTGCCTTTTGTATTAGATCCTCCTGCACCTACTGTGACTCTTGTATCATCATTTTGACACCATGGAAATGCTGATAGATGTCTTCTGAAGCCAGGCCATGAAAGACATTCAAGATTCGGTCTGTCTTAATCTCTCTTGGGTTATCACTTGTGGGGAGCCGGTCGTTGGGTCATGAGGACACTTCAGCAGCCTCGTCCATAGGCAGCAAGTGCTCTGTCAGCATCCCTCAGCCAGCACTAATTTGCCAACCGCACAAGCAAGCTCCATGGGAAACAAGCCTACCACCCTCACTAGGATGATCATGGACCCCGTTGGCACTCTGGCTGCAGTTCCATGGAGATTCCAAACCATGTCCACCTGGGTGAGTCATTTCTAAATTTCTGATGGACAGAAATCATGAGGTAGTAAATATCTAAGAGTCATCTTAGTTACTTGAAAGATTTTTAGCTATTTGTCGCTGCGGCTGCTGTTTGTTTGTTTGTTTTAATAGGATAAAATTCACCACGGTTCCAACTTCAGCAAGTGACCTAGGTCTCTAACTGGAAATGTGATCTTCAAAAAATCTTCAACACATTCTCTGGGACTCAGTTTACTCCTTTGGTAAATAACATTCTAGGTCAGCTTGAGGGTCAGTCTCAAGGTAACTGATAAACCCTTGCAACTGATCTGGGAGAATGTCCTGCTGAAGAATGGAGTCCTGGTTCAGGAAGGTTCTTTTATGATGCCCCCAGGCCATGCAGGCATCCACATGGTATTTCATTTATGCATGTAGCCTAGCAAGTCGTAAGGACCTGACTTAGGTCCCTGTAAAAGCCCCTGAATGATTGTTGAGTATCACTTATGTTCCTGTTACATGCCAAGATATCTCAAAAGGTGTGCCTTTGCACACACTGGCTAACTCACTGGCCATACCTCCCTACTCCACCCCATCCATCTTCTTCCCTCCTCTCCTCCTTGTCCCAGGCCCACCCCATGCCTCTGGAGCATGAAGACACTGCCCTCTGAACAACCCATGGCAGGAGCAGCTTCAGGGAGCTGGCAGAGGTGTGCTGTTAATGGTGTGTTAACCAGATTTCTATAAGGGTCAGGGTTTTCATTATTACATTATAGATCATGACATAAGCAACTTGGGAAGGAAAGGGTTTATTTCAGCTTATAGTTCTCCCTTGCAGTCCATCGCTGAGGGAAATTAAGGCAGGAACTCAGGAACCTGGAGGCAGCAGCTGATGCAGAAGGCATGGAGATGTGCTGCCTACTGCTTGCTCCTCATGGCTTAATCAGGCTTTCTTACAGCACCCAGGACCACCCACCTTCCCAGGGGTAGCAGTACACCCACATCAATCGTCAGTCAAGAAAATGTGCCACACGCTAGTCTGTCTGGTGGGAATATTTTCTCAGTTGAGGCTGCTTCGTCTTAAATGACTCGAGCTTGTGCCAAGTGGGCATAAAACTACCAGCATGAGGGAGAAATCATTCTTTATTTCTGTATTGTTGCTATTTCTATCATCCGTGATTTGACCAGTTGCCAACCTCACATCCCTAGATACAGAATGGGGAAAGAAGTGTGGTCTGTTCTTACACCTCTGTTTCCAATACCTCTCCCTTCCTCTTGTCTGCTTGACTGTTAGGAAATATCCTTGGGATGTGTCCTCTCTCCCGCAGCATCTCTCCTTCAGTCTCAGCCTTCCTCACTGTTGCCTGACTATTGCAAGAGGCTCTCCTCCTCCTCCCCAGATCCTCTTCACTCCCATCCCTCTTCCACAGTCCCATGGGCACATACTCGGTTGTCATCTCATGCTGCAGCGCCATCCATTCTGAGACCCATCTAAGCCCAATATAGTCAGTGAAGCTATCAAAGTTATTAAATATACAAGCTCTTGATGACCTGACCCCTATATACCTCTCTCATCTACACACACACACACACATACACACACACACACCATGCTTAGTTAACCCCAGCATACATCTCTGATCAGCCATGCTTCAGCTTATGTCCCCATGACATTCCTATGCCTGGAAATGCCTTATTCCCAGTCACAAGTCTCTCTCCCCTCTCTGTGTATCACTACTGTCCTGTTCCCTGCTAAGTATCACACCCCAGACCCTCTCTTTCCTTGTTTAATGATACGGGGCTGGGCACTTAATTTTATTGATAGAATACTTAGCATAGGGAATCCTGACTGGCTCTGTGTATATCTGGTTTTCCCCTTCCCAGAGCCACAGACTCTTCCAGGCAGGCAGGACTCTTGGATGAGTCTCCTGTTCTTCCACACCTAGCACCATTCCCTGGACATAGGAGAACCTATTTGGATTTAGAAAGGGCAGAGTTGTGTCAGGACAGTGGGACAAGGTCATGGAAATGAAGTAGTAGTCAATGTCCGTCCTCTTCTGTGCATGGCTGAGATGGGGTATGAAAAGGACACACTAAGGGACAGGAGCCCATCTAGAACCCTCTGCCTTGGCTCAGACTCCTAGAACCACCACCTCCCCTCTATCTGATTTCTCCCCAGAGGGAATGGCTGACTCTCAATTGTTAAAATTCCACCCTCAGGGTTCTGTGTTTCTAATATTGCTTTAAATTGGATAATTATGGGCCAGAAAGAAGCTCTTGTTAAAGGCTTGGGCCAGACCTGAACCCAGAGCATAGAGGGTGGTCAGTTCTCACTCCCCAGTAACAACTAAACTTGAGTAACTGATCAAATGGCCCATGGTTTGGATCTCACATGTAAAAAAATGCCCTTTGTGTGTTAGTTCTGGTCTACTTACTAAGAGCTGGGTGAGCCCCCTCATCCCAGCTCGCTTCTGCATCAGAAAAAAAAGAAAATCTGTGACCAATAAGGAGGTTACCACTACCTCTGACACTGTGACTCTAACCCAATAGCCCCTCTCTGGCCTTAATTTCCTAACCTGTAAATAAAATAATTATCTCTGTCCAAAGCCAGGTGCGGTGGCCCATGGCTGTATTCCTAACACTAGGTAAAGGCAGAACGATTAGCAAGAATTCAAGTCCACTCTGGTCTTATAGCAAGACCCTGTCTCAAAATAATAATAATGATAATGATAATAATAATGATGATGATATTAATAATAAATTTAAAAATTAACTTCTACCTATTTCAAAAGTCTGTTTATAATCAAATGAGATAATGGAAATAAAAATATCATGGTAAGCTATAACTATGCTTTATTAGTTATTATAAATAAAAAGTATATTAATATTCCTGGGTTATCTATGTCAACTTTACCATGATTACAGACCTCGGGGTAAATGTTAATTTAAGGGAGAAGCAAGAATTTGCCAAAGGCATGTCCTCTGGAGTGAGTGCTCTTTCCACGGCTGAACCAACTCAGGAATCACAGGCCAGATGTGGTGGCATGCATCTTAGTGGCAGGGAGGCTGAGACACTGAAGACCGATACTCCAAGCTGCGCAGTGAGTTCTAAGCCAGCCTGGGTTGTCCAGTAAGACCTTGTCTCAGAGCCAAACCCAAAGAAGCAGCAACAGGAGCTAACCCTTGACTGAGTAAGCTACAGACAGACCACGAGCTGGGACTGGGTCTATAGTTTTATGGCTCCTTTTTCATTCGCTGAGTTCTATACTAAGGACTGGCCATTGAAATCCGGGCAGGCGTGTTTATTCTAAGGTTTGTCCTGAATGTTCAGTCAGCCTGTTCGCAGATGTGCTGAAGGGAATTAAAGTAACTCATGCCTGTTTGCCTTTCCCAGGTGGAAAGTAACTAGGCTACCATGCTGTTTCCAAGCCTCTTTATCGTTGGTATTATTCAGCTGATCAAAAGCAAAGTCAAGATTCAAGAGAGAGACAGGTCTCGCTTTGATCTTCAAGATCATGGCCACACTCTGCCCAAAAGCCTGTATCCCTGTGTCTCCAAGCACAATAAAAATATGATTAGGACATCTTTACAGTGTCCTTGAGAGTTACTATACCCAGGCTGATTGAAGCCAGAGATAATATAACCAAATAGCTGCATGGCTTTTACCTAAAAGTGATTGTCCATCACTAATCTATGCTGAAATTATAGAATGAATCCCTCTTTGTCTTGCTTCGTAGAGGAGCAGGGACAGACCAATTATCAGAGCAGCTTTTGTGGGTGACACTGGAGGTGCAGTGCCTATTTCAGGAGTGCCTTTCGATGCCTAGAACGCAAGATCAATCCCTGAAGATCAATCCACTTGTCGTTAATATACAGGTATTTGATCAACAGCCGTGGACGGACGCAGATGGGCAGGTGACCAAACCACGGGGGACATATCTATCCTGAAGTGACATGGAATCCTCTGCTGATGGGAGACCCTGAATCGAAAAGCATGACTTATTTTTTGTTCCTATCACAGATAGAGTTAGCCAGGGCCATCACTGACCAACAGCCCAGGAAACACGGCCTACTGGGAAATGGACGAAACCAAAGCCCATAGACATTTTGTGAACTAAATCACATTAACAATATCCAACACAAACTCCTTGATGTTTCTAAATTAATTTACAGATAAGAATGTACATTTCTCTTGCCTGCCATCTCCTAGGACAGCCTTACTGATTAACATAATATTGAATTATTCCATATCTGTTAGAAAACAGCTGCTAGCCCAAGCTCCTCCATGGTGTCCCCAAGCTACCATGTCTCTTCTGTGAACCCTTCCACTCCTACGTTCACACGTGCCCATGATCTAGTTACCAGAGAAATAACACTTTGCAAAGGAGAGGACCTAAGGCAGGCCTGTCTGGGCCAATGACTGTTTAAACTGGGGGTGCCCACACCCTGCTGTGTGCCTAAGACTTTGCTATCATTGTGGTTTTCTAGGCTGAGTCATTGCACGCAGCCATTCAGGGTGCCTGTGGTCTTTGTGTCCACACTTGGACAACTGGGTCTGGCTGGAGGGGACCCCAGCATAGCCACAGGGCAACTGCCTAGAGCCTAGGCAGGCCCTGCATTAACCCTGAGGGAGGAGTAGGAAATGCCCTCTGTGACTAGCACTTAGTGTGGCCTCTTTCCCCTCAGCTTTGCCCCAAAGCCCCACATTAGGTGCCTCTTAAAACCCAGGAATAATAACACCTAACAGCTATCTGGGCAAGTCCTTAACCTGCTGTCTGCGTCCCTGTCCCTCAGCTCAGTCCAGTGGAGAGAGATAATGACCTATCTTGGGTTTAATTAACATCTGGGCCCTGCTGCTGGGAGAACCCCAAACCCACTTCTCCCTGTAATTACAAGTCTTTATTTATTTGGACACTTTGATGACAGTCGCATAATAGAAGCCATGGCCCCAAACCACACCCACTCCCTTGAACTTGCCAGCTGTCATCCTCCCGGTATTTCCCTCCTGTCTCCCCATCTTCTCAGTGCTCCTTAGCCATTCCTCTGGCCTGTGCCATTCTGCCCTTATTGAACACTTAGAATCAGGAGTCTTGGACTTCCAAGCCTGGCTCTGCTGTGGATTATTCCCTTACAATGAGATCCTCAAGCCTGAAGCTGGCAGTACTTTGCTGTGTGCAGTGTGTGCTATCTAGCCCTTCCTGCTGTTCTCCATTCCTTGCTCCCTAGGTCTTTTGCCTAAAAGCTGAGTTATTAATACTCCCATAGCTGTGCGGCTCACCGGATGGCTATGAACATCATGTAGAAATTAGCCAGGAGCATTGCTGTGTTAGGTCAAATGTGTCGAGCACACAGAAAAGCAACTTCCTCAGGACCAGGGTATGGATGTGACCTGCTGGCTGCAGCGTCTAGCCTTTATTATCATGAGTCCCAAGGAAGCACTTTGTCTTGGGACGTTGTCGTTGGCGTGGGAGTTAAATGAAACAGAGAAGGCAGCAGTGACCAGAATTCCTTGCTGGCATCCTTCTCTGCCCTCCACCAGGCAGAATCACAGCCTTAGCCTGGTGATTCCATGAGCTATGACTTCTGTTCATGATTTCCTTTGAATTGAACAATGCCACAACTCTCCCTATTTACCAATGGTCATGGGTTGGACACCTCAGTACTCTAACACCTGAGACATGCAGAAGGGGCTGCTAACAGTCTCTGAATTGCTGACAAGCTTCCCCTCTGGGTGGTGCATTCACCCATCTTGTTTCCTTGGCTTTCTTTATTCTTTTCACCCCTTCTTCCTGTCTTCTTTTGTTTCCTTGACAATGACACCTTAATTTCAACAATTTACAGATTCACCACTTAAGTTATCAAAAGAGAATAGCGAAAAATCCCCTTATTAGTCAATTTCCAAGCGATCCCTTTAGGAGCCATAAACATATTGAAAAATGTCATGCTAAATCAAAGATTTCCTAAATCATATTATCTGCCTGTCTCCACCCACCACTTCCCTATACCCCGACATGCCTAGGGGTTACAGGCATGAGACCATGCCCAGCTTTTTACATGGGGGTTAGGGGTGAACCAAATTCAGGTCCCCATGTTTGCTTAGCAGGAGCTTTATCAAATGAGCCATCTTCCCAGACATGGAAGAGAATTTTTAATATTTAGGCTGATTAAGGTCTCATCTTGCAGGATTCAAATGTGCAGCGTATGGAATGACCAGCCATGCCCCATTTTGGCATGTTGCACATTCTGTACCTCTCTTCTCTGCGTCCCTTTCTGTCTTTATACTACAACTGGGAAAAAGAACCTCAGTTGATACAATACCTCCATCAACTTGCCTATAGACACTTGTCCGTGGGGCATTTTCTTGATTAATAGTTGATGGGAGGGCTCTCATCTATAAGTGACACCACTCCCGGACAGATGGCTCTGAGCTGTAAAAGAAAGCAGGCTGAGCAAACCATAAAGAACAAGCCAGTAAAAAATAAAACCACTCTCCATGACCTCTGCTTTGGTTCCTGCCTCCAGATCCCTGTTTTGAGTTCCTGTCCAGCCTTCCCTTCACAATGGGTTGAGCTGTATAATGAAATAAACCCTTTTGCCCCCAAGTTGCTTTTGGTCATGGTCTTTATCACAGCAGAAGAAAACCAAACCCAGACACTTTCCTCTTCTCTAAAGAACACAGATTGCATTGACAGGTACAGCTCCACTCTGGGCCAAGGAAATGTGGGCAGAAGCCATGGGCGTCACTTCCAGACTTGACCTATTAGAGCCTTGTGAATGGCTGTGACCACTATAGGACCCTCTCTGCCTGGATGTAGAGGGAAGAACTCTTGTGTCAAAATTTCATCTACTAAAACAAGAGTCTTGCTTGAGTAAATGGCTGAGCCACAATGTAGAAGGAGCCTGGATTCTTGAGTTGCTAACTCCCCGGCAACCAGAATTCTTCATATTTAATGTCACCTGATAGAACATAAATCTTCATGACATCAAGCCAGCAAAAGTATGAAACTTGTTAATGTAAGTAGTATTCTTTACCCTATTTCATTAGGACTGCCATACTCTCTCTTTATAGATGCCAAGTTTAAAAAAAGTGGACCAGTCTGGTGGTGGTGGCACAAGCCTTTAATTCCAGCACTCAAGAGGCAGAGGCAGGTGGATCTCTATGAGTTCAAGGTCAGGCTGGTCTACAAAAGTTAGTTCTAGGATGTGCTCCAAAGCTACAGAGAAACCCTGTCTCTGAAAACAAAACAAAACAAAAAAAGTGGACCAACCAAAGTGGAGGGAAAGAGGGAGAGAAATGGAATGTTCTTCTAGAGCTAGCACTAAAGGGTCAGGAACTTAGCTGGTTGAGAACTTGCCTTGTATATGCATCCCTGTTTGATCCACAGCACTGTATCAACTTAGCATGGTGGCCCATACCTGTAATTTCAGCACTCAGAAGTGGCCACATGGGGTTCAACTACAGAGTGAGTTCAAGGCTAACCTGAACTACACGAAATTCTGTCTCAAAATATTTTTTTCCAGCAACTTAGCTAGAGAAATACCTCAGTGGTGCTGAATTTACCTACGAAGCACAAAGCCCTGGATTCAGTCCACAGCACAGCATAAACCATGCCTACAGGCCTATAATCCCAACACCAGAGGTACAGCCAGAAGGAAGAGAGCAGTTCAAGTTCATCTTCAACTACGTAGAAGTTTAAGGCTAGCCTGAGACACAGAAGACTCTGTCTAAAAACAAAACAAAACAAAAACAAACAACTCTCTGGCAGCCAGGCTTCGCAGTGTCTTTATCCCCTGTGCCATAACCCTGCCACCACCTCTCTCCCTCTCTCTCTCTTCCCTTCCTCTCCTTCATTATACCTCTTTTCATGTTGGAGTGGTATCACACGCTTGGCACATAACAAGTGTGCTTTCAGAGAGGGAGAGAACCGAAAGCAGTGAGAGTCTGAACACATTCAGATGGAAACTGCCTAGGTTGTAGATGGGCAGTAGTATCATTTTGAGAATGGAAGGTGCTTTCGCTATAACTATGCAAGGGCATCGGGTCCGCACCAGGGCTGCCTTGCGCGAGCTGCAGTCTCCAGCAAATCTGATGATCTAATGTTTCTCTGGGTCATGGTCTTCGGCAATATAAAGCATTCCCAGAGGGAACTGGTGATTTTTGATTAGCCGAAGGACCCCTTGATATTAAAAAAGCAAACAGAAATTGAGACTGGCGTGGAGAGGAAAGGGTGATGTGGTTTGAAGTTTTTCTTGGCAGGGATCTGGGAGAATCAGCATGGTGCTCTCCTTGCCCTGCTTTCTCACCGTCCATTTCACATGGAAGCCAAGCACAACAGCTGGAGTGTGCAGCACAGCTTGTGTTCTGAGCATCGTTCCAGCCATGCCCACCCACAGGGCGCACACATGTGAACAGATATGTGTGTACGCTTGTGTGTGTGTGTGTGCGTGCACGTGCATGCATGCACACGTGTGTATGTGCACACGCACACGCAACCCCCCCTACACACACAGTTTTCTCTTCACAGAAGACTCCTAAAAAGGCCTGCGTAAACTCTTTTCCAACATATAATGTCTCCAAGATAAACCTCTGACCCTCCACACTTCTGAAAGACTCTCTTTCAGAATTGCTTTAAGAGGATCTGTGTGCATTTCAGAGATTTATGTTTAAGAGGCAAATATTTATGGGAGATGTGTGTGTGTGTGTGTGTGTGGCATTAATCCCACCAGCAATATTGATCTGGAGCGATAATCAAATGCTGACATAATACACCCATTCCCTGGAACAAATGCAAATTCATCCAGAGAACAGGGCGGTGTTAGACTCCTTGGCCACAGCTGACCGAAGAGACCAGTATAGGCATGGCACAGAACCCATGCGGACACCTAACATTTTGGTAGGAATGTTAGCCCACCAATTTTCCTTGTGCTATGTTAATACTTACCTAGAGATTTCTACTCTTAATTCATGGTGTCCTCATCATCACATGCTTGACTCCTTGGGCACTGGAACACAGTTCATGGAAACCATCCCTGTCTGTGGACACCTGTGGCAAGTAGGAGCCCCACAGAGGCTCTCTGATCAACTGCCATTTCACCTGACTATCGTAGCGGCAACCACTCCTTCCCTACACACTCTTTTCCCAGCATTTACTCATCCACTGGTTAGGTTCCCAGCCCGAATGCAACCAAGAGAGTTTTCCGTCAGGTTTTAGTATTTCCACCCCACAGAAAGAGCTGCCCCCAAAGGAAAATTGCCCTATGCAAAAGAGCTGCTCTGTGTAAAGCCAGGGCTAGAACTAGATAAAAAGCTCATTTCTGCTTCAGTTGTGCCTTACAAATTGCCCACGGGAACGTGCCTCTCACCACCCCAGTCTCCCAATCCCACGCCTGATGGCTAACCTTGGACATTGGCTAGGATCTAGATCAGAAGAATTAAGTAGAAGATTTAGGGCACATGATTAAAGTCATGAAATCTCATTGTGAACATGTCTAAAGGGGCTGTCCGGTCATGGGTTCTGCCTGTTCCTTCACTGACCAACTACCTCAGGTATGAGGAAGGTTGGTCCACACATGATGTGGTGTGTCTGTAAATCTCTTCCGGACAAGCCATGTCTAGGTTCAAGCAGAGGCTCTTCCAAAGAGTTGTGCTACCCTCCTGGAAATCAGATGTCTGGTTGTCCCTGGGATTCAGGACCCCAGAGAAGAGATGGCCTCCAAAGGATGGGTTTCTCTTCAGAGGAAGCCTCGGGAGAATACATCAGCAGCTGTGGTTGACTGCTTGTGGTTCTCTTGGTCTGTAGGTGGTATCTGAGAATCATTTGCAAGCCCTGATCTGGAACACAGAACTGAAAGTGTGCTGATTCAGGACCTGGTGGCCCTACCCACCCCCCTTTGAGCTCCTGTGGCATTGGAAGCATCACTTTCTCCTTCTCCGGGAAGGAATTCAATGCAAGATTGATACCTTCAGGAATGTGGCATCTGCTATGAGGAGAGCATCTGTGACATTATGGGAAGTACTCCCTGCCCCTAAACATTCCTTACTACCCACTGTGTTACCCTGTCCTGCTTCCTGAAATCCCCATATTATTATAAAAGAATCCAGGATATCCACTAAGCTTAAGGAGACCAAAGTGGGTACTTTAGCAATTGGGGAGGGAGCAACACCCTTATCTCTGATATCTGCAGCTGGCACTTGTTCCCAAGGCCATGGGACTCCCTCATTACTGTTGCGGGGTTCTAGAGGAGGATTGCAAGACACCTTGGAGAGAGGCTGGACTGGGTTTGCCCCAAATTCTAATCTGGGCTCTGCTGTGAGTTTCTTGTGACATGTGTTTAAAAATCCTTCTTGGTCTCAGTTTCCCCATCTATAAAATAAAGGAATTAGAGTCTGGGGTGCTGTGCGTATCTCAGGAAGGATAGAGGACCCTGGAAGTGAGCCTAAGACCTTGTCAGCCATGATTGGCTCACCCTGGAATTCCAGCAAGGAAAGAATACATTGTTGGGGCCTGAGAGTTGGAAATGGGCATGGATCCTAGAGAGGCGAGCCCTGCTGTTGGTGTGAAACATCACCAAGATCGCCAGTTCCTACCTATGTGTAGACTTGCCTAAGGTGGGTCTTAGGTTCTGCTGTGACCAAACCACCCTGCTATCAGGTGCCTGGTGGTCCTTGACGGCATGCGTACTTTGGTAAATTTCCTCAGACAGAAATTGAGCTGCTTCCGAATTAATGTACACCATATTCTATGTATGCAGAGTCTAAAACCTGGACTCAGGAGTTTCAAATTCCGCTCTAGTTTACCAAGCGATTTTAGGCAAAGATTTGAGCACAAGAATGCTCAAATTAGAAGCAGGATACCAATTTGTTTCAGAGCCAATTCCAAATGAATCAACTCTCCCTAGAAGGCTGAAGAAGTTACAGAAAATAATCATGGCAACCAAAGGTCAGGAAGAAGTGAGAAATTGAATCAACTTCCCATCTCACCCAACACAGGGGCTCGAAACTTGAATCTTCCGTCTGGGTGTGACCTTGAGATTTTTTCAGACCCTACTAGCCTGGAGTGGACTGACGTCTCCCCCCCTACCCCCCCAGAGTCTTTTCTAGGCACCTACTAGATGCAAACCTCTATGTGCTACAGAGCGAATCAGAGACACCTAAGACACATGGTCGACCTTGAAGAAGTCTGTCCAGCAGGAAGGACACAGATGATTAATCACAGTGATGCAATGGGAAGGACTCCTAGCTCTTGCCTGAGACCTGCTCGTCTAGGGTGGGGTCTGGCTAGACTAGATCTCAAGGGTAGAAGAGCAGATTAAGCTGCTCTCAGGGTTGCCTGCCACCCACCCACCAGCAGTCTTCTTCTCAGTAAGGCAGGCCCTTGACGCCCCTCACCTCCAGCCCTGTGCATTTTCTTCCTATTCGCTCACATATAGTGGTGGTGTGCTAACCAACATCATAACCATCTGTCCTCGAGTGTCTTCTTAACCATGCTTGAAGGGTGGAAAAGCTTCCAGTTCCTGGCATCCAGAGGCCGGTGAAAGCAACCTTGACTTAGGACTTGAACCCTGGGGCCTTCCTGTGTGGCTTTGACCAGGACAAACCCTTTATGTTCCAGTTTCTTCATCTCTTAAACTCAGGAGCAGGGTCACAGAGGGGGCCTTAAAATTTCATGAGCAGCAACGATTGACAGCAACTTGCTTTCCCTTTAACATTTGGGAGTTTTATTTTGCTTTTGGGTAACTGAATTTCTGAGCATATCTGGGGAAAGATGGGAAGTGAGGCCAGGACTGGGTGCAGATTGTAGTGCTAGAAGCTGAGTTTGCAGTGGGAATAAAGTATTAACAGAAGGAAAGGGGATGGGAGAGAGATGAAGAGGGAGACAGAAATGCAGTCTGCTGAAGGGCCACTGTCCTTGGGAGTTGGAAATAAAAACTTTCATTGGTGCCACTGAATACCACAAGACAGAGGAATGTTGGAACAGCTGCCACCTAGCTATTCAAACTACCAAAATAGTGACTAGCCGTGGCTGTTCAAGTTGGGTCGCCTCAGAGCTTGTAGAAAGATATGGTGGCAAGGACCTTTGGGCTATGAATAGAAGGGAGCCAGCAGGAACAGGAAAATCCCTGACTCACAGTAAAACCAGATCCAGATGTGACCATGTACACAAGAGCAAGGAACAGCCTGCACGGCATGCCCTGGCCCCCACCTGCCTTCAGCTGGGAGGAGTTTCCCAGGCGTCTGAGGTGGCTGACCTGGCTCCTGTGGTCCACGCTCACGGTCTAGCTCTGTCATGCCTTCCCCATCAGCAGTTGCTGGGACTACTGATGCAGGCCACACAGAGGGGAATGGCCTGCTGATTAAATTACCAAACCCTGTTAGAAAACAGGGCAACTCACTCCTAATAGAATTTTTATGTGTCTCGTAATCTTCAATGACTCCTGTGAGATTTTGAAATCTCCAGTGTGGTGCCAAGGGTAGCGTCTTCCCAAGGGTTCATTCTCCTGCAACAGCAGAACCCTCAAACACAGCTGTGTTCCCCGGGAAGGAAATGTGCTCTCTCGGAATAACAGAGCCTTTCTAATTTGTTTAAGAGCCATTGCGTTCCTGGGGTGGGAATGTAGAGAGAGAGGTTTCTTTAAGGAGGCATATGTGTGGGGATAGATGCGTGGGGTGGGGTGGGTGTTCTGACACTACCATAGCTGAGCGTGTCTGTCATGCTATTGTTTATTTTATACAGTCCCACTCCTCCCTTGTTCTCTCTCAACACATTACAGATCCCAACATGGGATGTTTGCACTGGGAGAAGCTGACAAATGCCTGCTCCAGGGACTCAGCTGCCACCTCCCCACCAACCCCTCCCGCCTCCAGAAATCACTTGGGGTTCACACAGTCAATGCTGCACTGCTGGACTCGGAGCATGACTTAGGCTGCAAAAGAATGTGCAGGGTCTTGCTGCATTTAAAACACCACCAGGTTACATGCATGAGGCACCTCGCCTTGCAAGAAGGAAGAAGTCAAATGTGAAGACTAAACCACACTTCAGGCCGTTCTGGGATGTGTTTGTCACCCAGTGGTCTGAGTTGGCTTGTGTCACACCATTCCAGCACCTCCAGATACCAGAAACAAATGTTTTGTTTTGTTTTCAATTCGAGACATTTCTTCTCTCTCTAATGACATCATCCCTGGAAGACGGAGACTCAACAAGAGGTGAATCACTTATCACTTTGCATCTCTTCTAGAATCACGTCAGCCCGAGAGCCCTGAGGAGCAGTGACAAAAGCCAAAAAGCCAAGAAGAGAAAGAGTAAAACGAGGGCCAGGCTTCGGAGGAAGGGAGCAGGTTCTTTTCCCATCTGCAGTGTTTTTCATGCTCCTCACGCCACGTCCTACCTGCTACTCACAAATCAAATAAGAAAAAGAAAACTTTAAGGAGATAATTGCTTTGTACTTTTTGGTGGCATTGGCTTAAATGTCTTCACCTTATCTACATCCATCACTGATGAGAGCCAGACTAGCACATTGTCTGGTTAACTGTCAAGGCCCCCACTCCCAAGCAGTAGTCCCGTCATCTCCACTGTCTTATGCCTTTGTCGGCTTTGTTCGGCAGAGGAAGTTGGCAATGGGGAAATAATGAGAAATGTTAACTCCATTGGACAGAAGAACAACAGTCCATGCAGCAACCTGCTGCGACAGGGAAGACCACAGCTGGGTGGGATGTGTATTTCCTGACCTCCACCTGGACATTTAAAAATGTCATTCGATGATATACACCTGAGGTGTGATGTGAGAAGGAGGAGGGCTCAGCCAAGCCAGAATAGAAGATTAAAAGGTGTGGCCTGTGGCCTTAAGAAGACACTGAGTATTTTAAAAAATATTACCCACCCCACCTCTTTGCTTGTCTTTTTAAAAGATAAGACTTATTGCTGAACCACTCCCATTACTAGGAAGAAAATTTCACCCTCCCTTCCTCTCTGAGTCCAGTGCATTCCAGTCTCCTTGGGCTCCTTGGGCCTAGCTGTTCAGAACATATTTATGAAGAAAACAAAGCAAAGTGGCCTCTGGACACTGGGGAAAGCCAGGAGTGAGATCCATTTCTGCAACACAGGAAAAGAGGCCCAAAAGGGCAAATGGAAGAATGATTGGCAGCAGGCAGTTTTGGCAGCATCGTAATACCACTTACAGCTGATTGGGTGTAGCCCAACTAGAGACATCTGGTTGGAGTTCACAACAGAAACAAACACAGAAAGCATGAACACCCTGCAGCACACACACCCACACCAAGCCAACAGCTCCTCGGCTTTGTTCCCTGATGGGTTCCCACTGGGCCAGATTGGGCTGTAAGGGAAGGAAACAGGCTATTTGAGCTGCCTCTCCAATCCCCACCTGGGCCACGACTCACTTCTGGGTATCTGGAACCTCTAACTTTTCTATTTGCTTTTTTTTCCCCAGCGAAAAACAAAGCAGGCCCCACTCCACAAAGTCCCCTTTAGAGTGCTAGTTCGTCTCCAAAGCACCATGGCAAGTTGCAGAGGAAAAAGATTATATATTATGCTTGTACTTGATCATTAGGCCAACCACAGGAGGTGGGAAAAAAAAACAGAACATGGCAGTCATTCAGTAAACAGCCAGACCCCTCTAAAGAGCATGGGCAATTGGATTTACTCTGATCGCTCCAAAAATTAACTTGAAGAAAAATAATCCATATGTCAGCATAGTGGCTCATATCTTTGATCCCAACACCTGAGAAGCAGAGGCAAGTAGATCTCTGAGTTCGAAGTCACCCTGGTCTTATTATGGAGTTCCAGGCCAGGTAGGGGGTTACAGAGTGAGCCCCTGTGCTCAAAAGCAACATACAAGCAAAACCCCACACATACAAAGAGAATATGAAATATCCAGAAGGCCTCAGACATAACATCTTGATTGTCTGATCCAAAAAAAACCTCTAGAAGGCGGGTAGTGTGGTTTCACCTTCTCCCTCTCCAAGCCCCATCAGGACCATGCTAAGGGTGGAGGCACACCCCCTACCACCTCACCACCAATCATCTTCAGCAGCATTTCCAGAGGCTGTTCTAACGACTTTCCCTCTTTATTCTCACCCCACTGACATGCAAACAGAACCAAAGCAATGCTGCTCAAAAAATAACAAAATGTTTTATACACATTTCCGTATGTACAACTGAACAACATTTTACAGCTATCTTTTGCACAGCAAAAGATATATAAACATTCAGCTCTGAGATCACAGTTATGTACAAAAAAAGTCAAAAATACTTCACAAAGGTGCAAAAATATCTTACACAGCATTATGGAGTATGCTCTTTGGAACAGGAGGAAGGTGCGTATTTCTAGAGGAAAGTTCCTTTTTCTTTAAAGATATTAGATGTCTTTAACTGTAAACAAAACAAAACTTTCATACCCTGCCCCTCACCCCAGTACAGTTATTTGAGAAATTTGGCAATCTTTAAAGAGTTTTTGAGTCTGAGGTAAACAGCCCAAGCTCTCATATCCAAAAGAACTGGGGGCAGGTAAGCTGGAGCCATGAAAGCCTCCAATACTATGAGAATGTCTTTGTTAATGAGATATTGATGACAGAGAGGGGCCTCCCAGTCAGGGGGTCTGGAGAGGAAGTTACCCCTCCTTCCCAAGCCCCAGCTGCCTCACAAACAGGAAACTGACCGCTGGGCACCTCTAGCCCGTCCTTGGCCTTTTCCAACTTCAGCCAGCTTTCCCTGTCCCACACCCTCACCGCCCCCCGCCCCCGCCCGAAGCATGCCTGTCTGTCTCTCGTTTGTAGTGCTTCTCTCTCCTTCCACATCTCCATACTCACAACCTGAACCACCTCAGAGCCCAAAGTGCTGGAGCAAGATGGGGGCCCTGGGAACTCCAAACCTAGGTCTGGCCCTCAGGTGCATAATTTTCCCTTTCCCGGAGGTTAGGGGGGAAAAAACTACAGCTGGGGAGCCACTGTGGGGTGCCGGGCACACGGAGAAGTTTTCTGGGATCTTAGCCGGAATAGGGCTCCTCTAGGCTGGTGCTGTCAGCAGGGCCCGATGGGCTGCCAGAGGTGGCAGAGGTGGCGTCCAGGCCTCCGCCCTCGATGGAGCTCTCACTGCCCGTGCTCTCGCCGGACAGCAGGCGTGTCACCCTTAAATCGGACTCCAGGGTGCGCACATCATTGCCAAAGCTAAGGTCGCCCAGGTCACTAATAAGTTGCGACAGTTGGGCCTTCATGTCGGAGGCGCAGCCAGGCAGAGGAGGTGATGTCCCAGAGCTGGGGCCCAGCGACACCCCGCTGCCCCCCAACGCCTCCTCGTGGCCATTCTCTAGTGGATCCAGCAAGTCCCCACATTCCAAGTGCATAGCCATCACTAGCGCCCTCTGCGCCTCAGCCTCTTCCTCTGCTGGATCCCCATCCCCCACACGGTCCTCTTCTTCCTCGTCCTCCTCCAGGCAGCCCTCGAGATGCTCCTCCTCTTCTTCCTCCTGCAGCTCCTCCTCCTGCTGTTCCCCAAGCAGGTCCTCGGTGATAGAGCCTAGCTTAGGAGCGCTACGACTGCGCTCCACTGGCGGCTTGTAACAGCAAGGTCCGTGCAAGAGCAGCTTACGCAGCGGCACTAGCGGGATGGTGTGTGCACCCACCAGCTCCTGCTGCTGGTGACGCGCATCGTCCCGCCGCTTGAGACGTTTAAACTCTGCCAGAGCGTTGGCTGACGTCTGGTAGAGCAGCAGGGCCATGGCCTGAGCCTTCTCCGGCTTGGACACCAGCACCGCGTGGCAGCGTAGCATTACCGCCTTGTGCTTTAGCTCATGCCGGTACACCCAGGCGAAGACTTTGGGCAGCCGAGAGTCTGCCACACAGTAGGTGACGCGGTGCAGCAGGTAGAGGTGGCCGGGGCGCCGCAGCGCTCGCTCCTCGGCGTGCACCATGCGGATGCCTTGCGCGCTCACCGTCAGCTTCATCTTCGTGCCTTGACGGCCTGCCTCACTCTTGCTCCATATCTTGCCCACCGCTAGGTCCGTGCAACCGTCGCCGCGCGCCTGGATAGTAGTAGCATTACCCAGGTAGAGCACAGTGTAAGTGGGGTCTTCACTGGTGATGCGCAGCTTCTTGCGCTTGGAGCGGAACATGCTGCCCACCCGGCTGAGCGCGCCTTCCGGGCAGGCCCTCGCCAAGGAGCTGAGCGCAGAGTAGTGCAGGCTCACAGCGTAGCCCTTAGGCTTGGACGCCTGCCGCGGCGGCGCCTCGGCCAGCAGCTCGAACTTGTGCTTCTTCCACGGCAGCATCTCCGGAGGACGCCCGGGAGCGTCTGGGCGGCGGCGGCCGAGTGCGGGGTGTGAGCCCCGCAGGGCCACCAGCCCCGGCTGCGTTTGGCCCGGGCAAGCCCGGAAAATAAAACTCGAGCTTGGAGCACAGCCGGGACAGGGAGATGGAAGTAGGAGAGGCCAGATAGTGTTTGAGAACCCCGCAGGGCGTTGGGTAGAATCTTAGAAAGAAAAAATATACAACTTTGAGTGTGCAAGAGAGGTATACACACGAGAGAATGAGAGAGAGAGAGAGAGAGAGAGAGAGAGAGAGAGAGAGAGAGAGA
>LOJH01003854.1:0-37811 GCA_001685095.1 Ellobius talpinus
GCTGATGGGCTTCAGTTCACAGACAGCAGCTAACGCAAGACCATGGTGCAGGGCACTGATGGGCTTCAGTTCACGGACAGCAGCTAACGCACGACCATGGTGCAGGATGCTGATGGGCTTCAGATCACAGACAGTAGCTAACGCACCACCGTGGTGCAGGATGCTGATGGGCTTCAGATCACAGACAGCAGCTAACGCACCACCACCCCCGTGGTGCAGGGCGCTGATGGGCTTCAGATCACAGACAGTAGCTAACACACGACCATGGTGCAGGGCGCTGATGGGCTTCAGTTCACAGACAGTAGCTAACGCACCACCGTGGTGCAGGACGCTGATGGGCTTCAGATCACAGACAGCAGCTAATGCTTGACCATGGTTCAGGACAGACCGTGGTGCAGGATGCTGATGGGCTTCAGTTCACAGACAGCAGCTAATGCCCCACAGTGGTACAGGATGCTGATGGGGTGGGGGCATGAGGGAATGCGTTCTTATGTGGGGAGAAATATAGAATCCCAAACTGCTCTTTGAAAATGTTATACTATGACTCAGGAGACGGCTCAGTGGGTAAAGTTTGGGTCCAAGAGTTTGGGTCCCCAGCACCTACATAAATGCTGGTGGATGGGGAGCCTGCTTGGCTGAATGGGTGAGCTGTGGGTTCAAGTGAGAGACATTGCCTGTGTACGTAAGATAGAAAGAGAGCGAGGACAACATGGGCACGCCCTAATGCTTGCACACACACATGCCATCATGCACACACAGACAAGTTTATACTTAAAAATTATGAAAATAAACAAAAATATGTATCATTTCAACATGCAATCAATGACATACTTTACATCCTCCTTTTCCATTATAAATCTTTGAAAGTCAGCACTTACTTTATACAGTGTATCTGAATTTGGAAAAACCATATTTCAAATGATTAACAGCTGCATGAGGCAACTGCTTCCCACATGTTCCCACATCCGAAAGCGCGGGACTGGGATGTGGCTGTGTGGGGGAGATGCTGCAAGGATGGCCGTGTGGAGATGCTGCAAGGATGGCCGTGTGGAGATGCTGCAAGGATGGCCGTGTGGAGATGCTGCAAGGACCGCAGCTATTCCTCCTAACTCTCTGACTCTAAGTGCATTGCTCCAGGCCACATACAAAACAGAGAAAGTGCTGTTTGCTCAACAAAAGTAGCTTCCAAACCAGCCTGTAACCCTTTCCACCAAGACTGCTGCCTCTCAGCCCCTCAAAGATAAATATGTGGCAGTACCACCCGGTATCTCATCGCAGGTAAGCACTATCACAATCTACACCAAACATTTTCTTAAGAGATTTTTTTTTTTAACAGAGCACCATGGAACCCTAAAGGAGAGAGGAGCTCTGTCACAACAGAATTTCTGCAGTGGCATGTATTGCTCGTTAAATAAGAGAAGAAAATGAGAGACGATGCCTCTGTACAAAAGACAGAAAGTCCTTCCAAGTCCTACATACTGTGCAAATAAATGACCATTTTATTAAAATGCAGCACAGATTTAAATGCTTCCTAGGAAATAGGTATTTAAGAAAAAATAGCTGCCGTCAATCTAGAATACATAACTAGGCTTTGCCTCAGGAGGTGAAGGGGATTTATATTTTCTTACAGCTGGGAACATTATTTATATTTCCCACCAACACCCTTGGAACTAATGTATAAACGTCTCCCTATACCATGATGTATTATAATCTACTCATGCCGTAAATGCTGCTCCTGAGCTGTGGGCAATGGGTGCTCAGAAAAGTTAGCTGTCATTTGAATGAGAAGAGACACGGTATTCCATCACAGCCTGGCCTGTTATAGTCATTCTCGGGTCTCATCGCTCAGAGAAATGAGGGGGAAAGGCACGTATTTGCTAACCATTTTAATAACTCTTCCAAAGGAAGGGGGAAACCAGAAGGGAGTTCAAGTGTAAAATCAAAGGCAGCGCAGCCTCACAAATCCTACAGAGAAAGCAGCGTGGTGTAAATGGTGTGCTGTGGCCCTTGTGTGAGCGTGTAGGCCTGCACATACATTCGACTTATAGTCAGAGAATCCTGATAGAATGCCTTACTCTCACCTGAGCCCTCTTTCAAAGGAAGGACATTTTAAAAATTAAACAAAACGTTAGGTGTACAGTTCGTTTAAGTGAAGAAGTCTTTGTGGAAATTTCAAAAATATTTTCCATCTAACCTTTACAAATTTAATATAGATGTATATATTACTTAACATAATATTGATATAATTGAATAAAATGGCATATCTTGGATTTGCTTTACCTTTTTTTCTAGCAAAGAAGAAGAATAAAAGTTGGGGATGTATACTATGCGAGAGGGACAGAATTTTATTAGCCAGTAAAGCTGAGCACTGGGAACTCTATTTATGAGTTCATTATGCTTTTCCTTTTAAAAATTTAGAAATCATTCATGGTAAGTTTTTACAGAATGTGGATTTTGTTTTTGTTTTTATCAAGACAGGGTTTCTCTGTGTAGTCCTGACTGTCCTGGAACTCACTCTGTAGAGCAGGCTGGCCTCAAACCCAGAGATCCGCCTGCCTCCACCTCCTGAGTCCTGGGACTACAGGCTTGCGAGATCACTGCCTGGCTAATAGATGCATATTTTTAATAAAGAAAAAAGTTAACTAATTTCTCAGATTTCAGACTTGGCATAAGAGATATGTTAGTCATATGTATTCTTAAATTGTTGGTTTGCTTAGCAAACACACATATTTTTTCGATAACAATGTATACTATACACATACATACATACATACATACACACATGTGCACACATGACACATACACATACGCCTATCCTTTGGTATTGTGAGAAACTGGTTCCAGGACATCCTGCAGATACCAAGAGCTGCACATGCTCAAGTCCCTTGGATAGAGTGATGCAGTGTTTGCATATCACGTGTGCATCCTCTAAATTATTTATAATATCACACAAACAACATAAATGCTAAGTGGTTGTTGAATTGTTTAGAAAATATGAAAAAGTTATATATGTTTAGTAAGATTGAATAATTTTTCTAAATTTTAATTTATTTTTATTTATACCAGTTTTTTGCCTCTCTCTATATATATATACACACATATATACGCATGTATGTATGTTCGTATGTATGTATGTTCACCATGTGTGTCCCTGGAAGCAAGAAGAAGGTGTCATATCCCCTAGAACAGGGTTTACAGATGGTTGTGAGCTGCCATGTGGGTTTTGGGAACCAAATCCAAGTCCTTTGGAAGAGCAACAAGAGCTCCTAACCACTGAACCATCTCTTCAGCCAGAGTAATTATTGTATTGATTGTAGAGCATAAGGTTTTCAGTATGACAATTACATACATTTATGTTTTGTTAATATTCATCTCTTCTATCAACTCTATCCTGCCTTCTCCTTCCCTCACTCCTTCTTCATATTTCTCTAGTTATGTCTGGTTTTTTCTGTCTTCCACATATGAGGGAAAGCATACAATATTTGTTTTTTTTTCTTTTGAGATATACTCCCAGAAGTGGTACGGCTGGATTATATGAAACTTTTGTATTAAATTTTTCAAGGAGCCTCTGTACTGATTTCCATAGTGGCTGAACTAAATTACATTTCCACTAGCAGTGAACAGAGTTCCTTTTGTTTCCTTTTGTTTGTTTATTTGTTTGTTTGTTTGTTGAGAAAGGGTTTCTCTGTTTAACAGTCCTGGCTGTCCTGGAATTCAGTCTGTAGACCAGGCTGGCCTCAAACTCACAAAGATCCCCTTGCCTCTGCCCCGAGTACTGGGATTAAAGGCATGTGCCATCACCACCTGGCCAAAGATTTGTTTATGTATTTTATACATATGAGCGCTCTACTTGCATGCATGCTTGCGTGACAGAGAAGGGCATTGGATCACATTATAGATGTTTTTTAGCGGCTGTGTGGAGCAAGCTCTTTCGTTGGACTATCTTTGAATTGCCAGCCCCCAAATAACAATATGGGGACTTATAATTAATTCTATTGGCCTTAGTATAGGCTTGTTCTCAACTAGCTCTTATAACTTAATTAACCTGCTTCTCTTAATCTATGTTCTGCTATGTGGTTTTAACCTTTCTTAAGTACAGCACATCTGACTTGCTCTGAGTCTACTGGTAAAGTACACCACCTAGATTCCTCCTCCTCTTCCTCTCTCTCCCTGGAAATCCCACCTATCCTCTCCTGCCTAGTTATTGACTATTCGGCACTTTGCTACCCAACCACAGCAATACATCTTCACACACAATATCCCACAACACATGTTGGTGCTGGAATTGAACCCAGGACCTCTGGAAAAGCAGCCATCTCTCCAGTCCCCTTGTTTTCTTAATGATTAGCCATTCTGACTGGGATGAGACAGAATCTCGATGTAGTTGGTCTGTATTTCCCTGGTAGCTAAAGGTGTTGGACAGTGTTCATGCATTTGCATATACCATGGGCACATGTGTGCATCCGTGCGCATATCTTCATTTAAGAAGTGCCCGTTTGGGCTGGAGAGATGGCTCCGAGGTTAAGAACGCTGTCTGTTCTCCCAGGGGTCCGGAGTTCAATTCCCAGCAACCACATGGTGGCTCACAACCATCTACAATGAGATCTGGTGCCCTCTTCTGGCATGCAGTCATACATGGAGGCAGCACACTGTATTGTATACATAATAAATAAAATCTTAAAAAAAGAAGCGCCCGTTCATTTTATTTGCTCATCTATTGACTGAACTAATTGGTCTGCTGTCTCTTTTTAGTTCTTTATATATTATGGCCATTACTCCCATTAGATAAATACTTGGCAAAGATTTTTCTCTTATTTTATGGGCTGTCTCTTCACTCCATTGATTGTTCTTTTGCTGAAGAGAAGCATTTTAATTTGGTATACCTTTGTCAGCTCTTGCTCTTATTTCTTGAACTATTGGAGAATCCTATTCAGAAAGCCATTGCCTGCCCCTAGATCTGAAATAATTTCCAAAGTTTCGAGTCTTACAATAAGGTCCCTGGATTATTTGAGTCGATTTGTGTACAGGGTTAGTGACAGGGATCTAGTTTGGATACCTAGACTTCATTACGACCACTTTTGCAGGAGGCCATCCTTTTTCCGACGCATGTTTGGTACCTTTCTCGAGAATCAGCTGGCTGCAAGAGCGTGGGCTTCTATCTAGGTCATGCGACTCTGCAGCAGTACCAGGCTGCTTTTGCCACCTTGGCTGTAGTAGAGTTTGAAGTCAGGTCTCGTGTCGCCTCCAACATTACACTTTTTCATCAGGGTTGACTTAGCTGTTTGAGATCTCTTGTGCTTCCACATAAGTTTTAGGATTAAATATTCTCTTTAGGTGAAGAATGTCATTGGAATTTTCAAGAGAACTACATTGACTATATTGCTTTTGGAAAGGCAGCCATTTTAACAATATCAGTTCTGCCAACCTATGAGCATAGGAGGTCATCTTTGCCCATATTGACTTGCCATCCTGGTGACAGAACTCAGGGAGTGGCAGGGACAAGACCAAGTTCTCCTACCAGCCTCTCCTAGTAGCCTGACAGAAATCTAAGCCTTAGTTTCAGTTCACTAGAATGGGACAGAGCCGAGCAGGCAGGCCTCAGGAAAACCACAACTTATGGGTGACCATCAGCAAGCACCCCCACAAGCCCTTCTGCTGGCTCAGCAAGCCCCCAAAGTCCCTCTGCTAGCTCAGCAGACACCTCCCAGACTTTTGAAAGCTAAAGATAGCCTCCCCTACCCTGCCACCAGAAAATACCTAGCCACTGGGCCTCCCACAGTTAGCTCTCACCAATCAGCTCCCTGACTAATCTTTCCACCACCAATTCAACTCCAGATTAATCCCTCCTCTCTGGAATTCCCTTAACTCCACCTAAAAGGAGCTTGTGACCTTCTCTGGGGGTAGCCAAGTGCCACCTAAATGTTGAAATTAGTAAAGCACTCTTGTTATTACATAGGTGGCTATTGGTCTTCTTTGAGGGCTTCTCTCCAACCTTAACAATGGCAAGGAGCAAGCCATAAAACTAGTCATCTCTAGAGAGATGGCTTAGTGGTTAAGAGCAATGGCTGTTCTTCCAGAAACCCTGAGTTCAATTCCCAGCAATCACATCAAGGCTCACAGCCATCTATAGTGGGATCTGATGCCCTCTTCTGGGATAAAGTCGTACATGTAGACCGAGCACTCATATATAAAATAAAATAAATCAAATCAAAATAAATCAAAATAAAAAACCTAACCAGGGCAAATGTGTACCACACCAAAGGTTCAATTTAAACCAGCATTTTCGAAACTAACCTAGAAAGTTAGCATATTTATTAAAGTCAAGAGCTGAATGGATCCTAAAAGGGGAAGCTGTGTTAAGTTAGAATGCGGTGTTTACTAGGAGCACAAAGCATGCTTTTGTAACCAATTCTCAACATAACAGCAGGAGCGCTCCACAACCGCTTGTCCGATCTTAATGATAAGCATTATCGCCACATACAGCATGAAACCTGACTTCTACATGCAGTGTCGTCTTTATAATGCCCGATTTAGTCAATTATATATATATATAATTATATATATACTGCATTATATATATTATATATATACACTGCATGGAAGATAAACATCTGTGCAACTAATATAATAAAAGAGCATTTGCTCGTATTGTTAGAAGAAAATACATAATGTCCCAGATACCTTTTAAAAACATTTATTTCCAAGAAACGTGGATAATGGGCTCCAGTCTGTGATAAATATGAAGCTGAGCTCATAGAAAGGCATGACAAGTGTACAATAAAGTGCACACAGTCTAAGGATCACTTAAGATTGACACTTTCTGACTATGTCAACTATAGGCTATTGGGGCCCATGACAGACACCTGTCAGTCAATGGAGTCAGGAACAAAGGATGAAGCGTCATAGACAAGACAGTAAAGACTCTTTCTGTAAGGGCAGGTAGATATGTAACGTGGAGCTGGTGTCTTGTGTGCTTTAATCCAATCCTTTCCTCTCGGGAGAGCCTGAAAAGTGACATCATTCTAAGTAGCTCATCGTCACCTTCTCAAAGTGGAATCGGCTGCCCATTTATCACCAAGTGTCAGAAATGGGGGACTGTTTATACTTGCTATCTCTCATAATTACATCACCTCATCGTCTACTCCTTCATTTGTCTCTTCCCTCTTTCCTTCCTTTCTTTAATGACCTTGAACTGCTGGTATTCCTGCCCCCACCTCCCAAGTGCTGGAACTATTGTCAAATGCCATACCCGGCTCATCACAGTGAATTTTTAGGTAAAAGACAAATCATCTAGAGCTCACTGTGTCCTGGAGCCTATTCAACCCCTACCTTCCCTCAGTTAAAAAATAAAATAAAATAAAAAAGAGCCAGGTGAGCATTACCAAATTTATTGGTGCTTTTACCTTGACAGAAGCTACTTCCACTAGATGGCGTTGAAGAGTTGCATGTTAGGAGGCTGGCCATGCTAACAACTTCAGAAAGCTGAAACCGATCTAGCTGAAATCAGCAATACACTTCCCGATGGTGTTTGTCCTGATATTGTGAGTTTCTAGGTATGAACCACGAGCCTCAGCTACTTATTCACTTATTGGACATGTTGTGTTTGGGGCACTGTAGCCTGTGTTTGCAATGCAGCAGTGAGACAGGAGCCCATGTGGTTAGGAGTTTGCTTAGCAGTTCAGAGGATCTCAGTTCAGTTCCCTGGCCCCTACACTGGGTGGCTTCCCTGTAACACCAACTCCAGGGGCTCTGATGCCTCATGTGTACATACCCAGACACACACATCACTTTAAAATAATAAGAATAAAGTCTTTTTAAAAGGCAGAGAGCCACAGTGGTGGCAGAAGGCAGCATCAGGGGAGGGGATAGAAAAGTGATGCAGCTGGCAGTGGCAGTGCACACCTTTAAACCCAGCTGCGAGACAAGCGGATTCCAGAGAGTTTAAGGCCAGCTGATCTACATAGCAAGGCCAGCCAGGGCTAGCCAGGTGGAAAAAAAAGAAAAGAAAAGAAAGAAAAAGAAAAAGAAGATTGGGTACATACTGTTCTACTGTGGTTTCGTGGCACTGTGATAAAACACTAAAAAAAAAAACCATGGCGGGAGGTCAGGACAGGAACCAGAGCAGGGACAGAGGCAGAGCCACAAAGGAATGACGCTTACTGGGCTTACTGGATTTTTCTCCAGGCTCACCTTCAGACACCATTCTTATACCTCCCGGGTCCCCCCAGGACCACCTGCCCAGGGGAGGCACCACCTACAGTGATCTGGGAACTTTCTACTGTGATCTGGGAACTCTCGAATCAATCACTTATCAATGTTTCAGACTCACTACAGGCCAGTCTGGTGGAGGCATTTTCTCAGCTGAGGGTCTTTCTTCCCAGATGACTCAGTTTGTGTCATGCTGACAAAAACCTCTCCAGCACATATGAGTAGCACACAGCAAGGACTCCATGAATGGAAGATTCCTGGGGAAGTAGATGTTTAAACAGAGCCTTGGGCAAGCTACATTAACCAGAGCAGGGAGATTTGTACAGCTACTTTAAAAGGTTGAGGCTCAGGTTACATCCTGTGTAGGGCAGGGGCAGGACAAGAAATGAAGTTGGCTGCCCAGGTAAGGCCATAATAAAATCCTGACTCTGGCCCTCCACTATGATAAAACCCAACTCTGGCCCTCCACTATGATAAAACCCGACTCTGGCCCTCCACTAGTTCCTTTGTGCTGCCCCTAGTGCCCCAGCCTTCTGCTGTTGCATAAACACACCAGGTATGTGCCTCTCAGACACTTGCCTGGTCTGAATTACTCTCCTTTCAGTCACGTGGCCACGTTACTCCTTCACCATCTCGGAATTCAGAAGTCTCATGAAGTGGATGGTGGTACCATTAAAAAAAAAACAGTCCACATGAAAGAACTAGACTAATGCCTTTTCTACACTCCCCCCTCCCATAACAATCAAGGGAGAATGAGGAGGCTTTAGGGTGGGGGTGGGGATAACAACTCAAATAACAACACTGAAGGGCTAAGCAGAAGAACTGCACCATGGGTGAAGACAGGATGGACAGAGGGCTAGGGAGGGGGAGGGAAAGTTTCAGAAAGTTGCGTTTTAACCGACAGCAAAGTCAGGCAAAGAACTGAAGAGGAGCACAGGGAATGTTGCCGGTGCCATTTGTAAAAGGGCAGTTTCTGAGGAACGTTGACAGCAAATTCCAGCCTGCACAGCATTGGGGGTAAGAATGAAGGAGAACTCAAGGAGCAAGCGTAGACTATGTTTATGATGTTACCTTTCTCACGGTGACAAGCACACAGGAAGCAAGCATTTGCATGGGCTCACAGTTTGAGATGCAGTCCATTGTAGTGGGGAAATACCGCAGCCTAGTGGCTCTCAGCCTGGGTAGGGATACAGGCTGCTTGCTCACACCTGGGCAAATCGAGAAGCAGAGAGCATGTTGGAAGAGGGCCAGCTATAAAACCTCGAAGCACCCTGCCGTGCCACATGCCGCCTTGCCCCGCCCCGCCCCAGTGGGCCATTTTCCCCAGGGAAGCTCTACCAACTAAAAGCTGCCAAACGTCCCCAAACTATACTACCAACTATGACCGAGTGTTGAGATGTGAGCCTGTGGGACACACTTTATCCAAGCCACCCTATTCCTCTCCAGACCCTTAGCTAGCAAGAAAAGGGATGCTGAGCAGCACAGAACTGAAGGAGAAACTGAAGCATGAGTGTGAGCCATAGAAAGATCCACCAGGAAGGAGGGGATGAAGGCAGAAGTAGATGGGGCTGGGCTTTACATTAGAGGTCTCAGGAGAAATCAAGGAGGTAAAGGAATAGTGACTGATGGAGGCAGATGTAATGGTGAAAGGCAAGTCTGCCAGAACCTTTTTCCCTGTCTGCATGTTCTCTCAATATCAGTTGGATGAACCAAGTAGCGTCAGACCCAGCATTCCTGCTCTCCCAATAGGCCATCTCCTTCCCTGACCTTCCTGATCTCCCAATAGGTCACCTTCCCTCCCTGGTCTTCCTGCTCTCCTGATAGGCCATCTCCCGCCCTGGCCTTCTGGACGTCCTGATAGGTCATCTCCCGCCCTGGCTTTCTGAGTTGAGTACAGTCAACAAAGCCTAGCATGGCTTTGCAATTAACCTGGAAGAGCAGATTAGCTATTTTAAAAGAGGAAGTCAAGAATGATTCAGAAACTAATGTGGTACTTGAAGTGAGAGTGATATGGTCTATGCAGTAAGGTGTTGGCAATGGGAACGGAAAGAAACTGATGCCTGCCTGGATCTGGGACATGAGAAAGGAGGCCAAGAGGACGATAAGATTTCAGGCTGGGAGGATGAGCATTCCCTCGGAGAATGGCACGTGACAATTTGGAGGGCAGAATGTAATGAAGAGAAAAGCCAAGAATAGTTCTCTTGCCCAGAGACATTCAAAGTGGGGATTAAGGGATGGGAACATACTTTGGAGCAGACTTCCAATAGGCACTTAAAACAAAAACTTGGGGGAGAGATGGGTCAGCACTGGAATTATAGATGCAGGACTCAAGTCTTTAAGAGGAGATATGAATGGGAAAGATATAGTACAAAGCGGAGGGGTGGGGGTTAACAGCGGAGCATATGGAAGCAGTCCCACCACACAGCACGGCCAACACTAAAATGATTGAGTACTGAGAAATGTCTGACAATATCGTCCCTCATGATCTGCACACAAGGAGAAAGAAGAAATTGTTGATGAGAAGACCGACCCAAGGTTACACCTGAAGAAATGCCGTGGTGAGAGTCACCTAAGTTAACTAGCTGAGGGGACCTGGACCAAGGAGCGAGGAGATTTTCTGCAGGACTTGATCATGGTCCTCGGTAGAAAGAACATGTAAAAGGCTGCCTGAGTGTGTCAGTGAAATAAGTGTGTCGGTGAAATAAGTGTGTCGGTGAAATAAGTGTGTCAGTGAAATAAATGTCAGTGAATGAAATAAGTGTGTCAGTGAAATAAGTGTGTCAGTGAAATAAGTGTCAGTGAAATAAGCGTGACGGTGGAATAAGTGTATCGGTGAAATAAGTGTCAGTGAAATAAGTGTGACGGTGGAATAAGTGTATCGGTGAAATAAGTGTGTCAGTGAAATAAGGAGAGGCAGAAGAGGGCGGGATCAAAACAGCATCCAGTGTCGTGAGAGAGGCAGAGCAGATGCATAGACTTTTAGTAGACCGTGAAGATGTTCTCCAGATGGCCCCATTTTCTCCCTCCACGGGAGGCAGGTAGGTGAGGGATTTGATGTGTAAGAAGTTGAGAAGGGTAGAGGTGACTGCAGCAGAGTCTTAGACATGACATCATAAGACTGTGTCTCCGTCCCAGATGTTAGTGCAGGTAGCCCATTCATTAGACCTTTTCCAGGCTGTCTTCTCAGAAGCTGTTAAAAGATTAAATGAGACAATGCATATAAATTATAAAGCAGTTCTCAAAGAAGAGAAGCTAGAATGCCCACTGTGGGAAATGTGACATGGCATGAATAAGAGATGAAACAAAGTATAGCCAAGAATCAAGGAGGGCAAAGGTCAGAGCAAGAGTACACAGCAAAGCCAAGACCACAGGAGTTCTTGTCATTTGCTTCAGGATACTGGAGAGGAGCAAGAAGATTCGGCCAGGGCAGTGCAGAGGATGGAAGGCTGGCAAGCCTAGGTAAGGGCCATTTTCATTTCTAGGACCTACGCAGGCATCTTACTTTGGGAGGTCACGTGACTTTTATATAAAAGTGGCTTTTGATAGCCAGGTGGTAGTGGCGCAGGCCTTTAATTCCAGCACTACAAGGCAGAGGCAGGCAGATCTCTGTGAGTTCAAGGCCATCCTGGTCTACAAGAGCNGGACAGGCTCCAAAGCTACAGAGAAACCCTGTCTCGAAAAACAAAAGAACAAAAAAAGTGGCTTTTGAGTCATTTAGAGATATATTTTACTTACTGTAATGTTAGAGCCAGATCTCAAGATTCTCACAATAAAGACAAAACCAGACTAGTTTTGGTTGGTGTGTGTGTGTCTGTGTTCACACACATGTGCTAGAGAGAGAATCCAGAGCCTCATACATATTGAGCAAACACTCTTATAAGTGAGCTTCATCTACAACCCAACATATTTCAGAAATAGCCAGATGATCCTTCTTTTTTTAAATTTCTTATTTCCACAGTTTGGGGCCCTTTCTAGAGTCCATACTTCATAAAAGCATAGGTTCTGACGGCAGGAATACAGTATTCATCTCTAATAAAGAGGTCCCTGAAACAGCTGCAATGGATCGAAACCAAAGGAAGGTTGTAAACAAGGAAAGCAGCGAGACAGACAGGCTTACACTACTGAAGAATGAGAACAGTAGCTGCTAACAAGTCGTGTTGTTACCATTTTTGGAATTCAGAGATCAAGGTCTCAGCGCCCAAGTGTAGAAAGGAGCTACCACATGAATGATCTGAAACTCCTGGCAAAATTCTTCAAGGAGACAAAGAAATAATAATGGTCAGGTACCAGGTGTATCCATCTTCCTAACTACAAAGTTGTCGGGCCTACAAAGGACTTGTCCCTCACTGACATCCTCCACTGTCCCATTGTGACCAGTCAGGAGCCCCCTTGATTGTAAAAACAGCTGCCAAACTTGCTCTGCTTGTCGTCGTCCCACACCGTCTTCCGTTACTATAGAATTCTGATTGAGAAGTATTTAAACTCTTAGGACATGCTCCCTCCCGCCTTGGGCAGGTGAATTAAAAGCGGCTAGCACCCCGGAAACTCAGTTGGGCTCCAAGGTGCGGCCGTTCTATAAACTTTTCATTTAGTTTTTTGGACCAGAGCCGGAGGTTCCCTTGCCATGGAAAATGCCAGAAGCTAGCCAGCTGCGGGAGTTCTGGTACCCAAAAGGATAGATAGACCTGAGGGATTCCATGACAGAAAAAAATGCTCAGAAGACGGAGAAAAAGACCTAGCAGGGTAACCCCTTGCTATGCGGAAGCCTCTGGAGCCAAGGAGATGCCGCCTACAAGTTCCAGCATGCTTCGGGCTACACCTCGGCGGACTGACAGTACCACACATCAATGGGAGAATCCTATCTGAGTTTGGGGCGAATCCCGTTCTGCGGCACTCAGCGAGGCTTTTTCAAAGGTCCTGAGGCCGCTCTGGTGGCCAGAACTCATCTTCGTGACATGGTGACGCCGACCGCACTACGCCGCTCACTCCCAGACTCCTCTTCCCGGCCCTTCCTGCTGCCATCCCTTGGTCCCTCTCATCCTGCCGCGCGAGTGGCCAGGCGAGGATGTGGAACTTGCTTAGCTTATTGGATGGTAGTGATGTCACTCTAGAGGGCCGCGTGGGTCCGAGCGGCGAGGCCCGCCCCTCTCGGACGGTGATTGGACCCTTCGGAGTCTACCTGGGTTGGGATTGGTGCGAGGCGGGGCGACGGGTCTAGGGCTTTCTGGGCAGCCTAGGGAGGCGGCAGCACCAGGCGCCGCAGTAGGCGCCGCATCCTGGGAGAGCCGGAGGACCCTCTACCTCATCGCCTGGGGCGAGGGCGCGCTTGTCGCGTGGTGGGGGTGGGACCAGNGGGAGGGGGGTGGCCGTGGAGGACACGAGATGCAGGGGTCTCGGTGGTGGTTGCAGGACTAGCTGGGGACTAGATATAGAAGCGCTTGCGAGGAGGACGACTTGGGTGATTGAGGAGGGTGTGGACGAGTCTGGTATGGGATGCAGTGGAAAGGAAGGGCCCAGCTAATCCGGATTAGCTCTGTGGATGGTTCCTCAGAGGCACCCTCTTTCCGGTTGCCCTTTTATTTGGCAACACGAGAGCCCACATGCTCTCTGTTCAAATTCTGGGAACTCTGTCTCTGGGTGAATTTACCCTGCATTGTAGGACTACCCAGGGCCTTTTCTGATACTGGGTACAGACGAGGGAAAGATGTCAGAAAACAGGAAGCCGCTTCTGGGTTTCGTGCACAAACTCCCCGATGCGAACGCATCTGGGAACTCAGGCAAGACTCACTGCCCTTCGTGTCTGGGGCTTTTCAAAGCCCCCAGGCTCTTGCCTTGCTTGCACACGGTGTGCACCACGTGTCTGGAAAAGCTGGAACCGTTCTCAGTAGTGGACATCCGTGGGGGTGACTCAGACACAAGCTCTGAGGGTTCCCTATTTCAGGAACCCAAGTCACGCAGCTTGCAGCCGCAGGTTGGCATCCTCTGTCCGGTATGTGATGCTCAGGTGGACCTGCCCTTGGGTGGAGTGAAGGCGTTAACGATAGACCACCTGGCCATGAATGACGTGATGCTGGAGAGTCTGCGTGGGGAAGGCCAGGGCCTGGTGTGTGACCTGTGCAGCGACAGAGAAGTAGCGAAGAGGTGTCAGACCTGCAAGGCCAATCTCTGCCACTTCTGCTGCCAGGCTCATAGGTAAAGAGGGAACACCCCACCTGTTGTGGCTTAAGAGTGGAGTGCAAAGGTATCAAGACACAAATCCTGTGGTGGGCAGGTCAAAAGGAAGGCTTTCTCCGACACTGTCAAACGGCAAAAACGACACACCATGCAATCACAAGCTCTAGCGTGCAAGTTAGTTCAGCCTCACAGGTTTCAGTTTACAGAGCACATTGGGGTTCCTCCCAGCACCAGCTGCTCTTCTGTTGAATATGCAATGGGTGCTAGAGAGGCCGGATTACCGTGCTAGCGTGGACCTTGCCCTCCATCTCATCTGATCATTGTAAGATCTCTTTTACAGAAGGACAGACACTTATTTCACCCCTATTTGTTAAAGCAGAAACTCAGCAATATTTTGTGATTTGCCAAGTTCCCATAGCTGGTAAGAGCGTAAGTGAACTGAGTCCTCAATTCAGACCTGGCTCTTCTGTGCTCTTTTTCCTAAATGCATGCCACCTTCTCGCCATAGGTATTGACTGGCTGTGCCTTACCTCATACCTCTGTACCCGGAGAGCAGGCTGGTAGATGCTAATTGGGGTATTTTGTCATTTATCACACGCAGTGATCTTTGTTAGATCATTTACTCTGTCCCATCTTCTGCATCCCACTCTAGTGCATCAGAATAGAAAAACAAAACCCTAAACAAGGTTTTCAGATTAACCTAGAGCAGTTTTGTTTTCTGGCCTTACCAACACAACAGCTGTCTTTGCTCCCTCTTTTGAACTTGTGCAATCATCCCTACGACTGTCATGTTGCCAGCTCAACAGCTGACACATTTTCTCTGCAGCCACACTTGAACCAGAATAGGCATGGACGCTTGAAGTTGACAGGAATGTTACCAAGGAACTCGACAAGCAGTCAGTGCGTGGTCCTAGGGATTTCCCTGCGTCCCCTAGGAAGCTATAGAAAAGAGGAATTAAAGAGCGCTTTGATTTTAGTGCCCATTGATTTCACTTTCTCCTAATGCTCATGACTCTGGAGGGAATGCCTGGCCTGCCAATGTACGTGATGTAGGCGCTGGCCAAAGGAAGTGCTTTACTAAAATGTTACTTAAACATAAGGCACGGCCTTGTCTGAGCCAGCCGCCTGCTTTCGTTGCGACATAGATCCATCTGGCATGGTTGTGTCACTTGGTGCTAGCCTTCCACCGTGCTTTAGGAAGTGAGCTGTGACTCTTCAGACTTAGCACCGAATTAACTCATGAGAGTTCCTCAGAATGTGGTCTCAGCATTGTACCTTTTGAATATTAATCCTAAGCCAAATCCAAGTATATGTGTATTGTGTTCTAAACAACAGCCCGCAGATAGGCACGGGGCTCAGGATGAAAAAAATCATGAAGCAAAGAGGATCCTATAGTTTGATATTAGATGTTCTAAGGGATATGACTCAAATCCATTTAACTCCTAGAACCTCTTTGCCAAACTGTCTCCCTCTAGAGTGATTCCCTCATGTCCCGCTTCTTCCCAGGCGGCAGAAGAAGACGATGTATCATACCATGGTGGACCTGAAAGACCTGAAAGGCTACAGTCGGGTTGGAAAGCCCATCCTGTGTCCTGCTCACCCTTCGGAGGAGCTGAGGCTGTTCTGTGAACTCTGTGACCGGCCGGTGTGTCGGGACTGTGTGGTTGGGGAGCACCGGGAGCACCCCTATGACTTCACCAGCAACGTCATCCACAAGCATGGAGATTCTGTGCGGGAGCTCCTGAGAGGCACCCAGCCCCACGTGGAGGCCCTGGAGGAAGCCCTGGCTCAGATTGAAAGCATGAACAGTGGCCTCCAGGAACGAGTGGAGGCCGTGGCAGGTGATGTCCGTACATTCTCTGAGGGCTACATCAAAGCCATCGAGGAACACCGGGACAGACTGCTCAAGCAGCTGGATGACATACGGGTCCAGAAGGAAAACTCTTTGCAGTTGCAGAAGGCCCAGCTGGAACAGCTGCTGGCAGATATGCGGACCGGGGTGGAGTTCACTGAGCACCTGCTGACCAGCGGCTCGGACCTAGAAATCCTCATCACCAAGGGGGTGGTGGTCGAACGGCTCCGGAAGCTGAACAGAGTTGATTACAGCACCCGCCCAGGAGTGAACGATAAGATCTGCTTCTCTCCTCAGGAGAAGGCCGGCCAGTGCCGGGGCTATGAAGTCTATGGGGCCATTAACACCAAAGAAGTTGATCCAGCTAAATGTGTCCTTCAGGGAGAAGGTAGGGACGCGTTTCCCACTGACTTTGAGGACAGTGCCCAGGGATATGATCCTTAGAGGTTGGTGGACTGTGGCTTGCTGTCTGGGGGTGTAGCTCAATTGGCAGAGTGCTTGCCTACCTGGCACACAGCCTGGGTTTGATCACCAGCACCACATAAAACTGGGTGTGACTACACGCGCCTCTAATCCCAGCTCTCGGCAGGTGGAGGCAGGAGCTTCGGAAGTTTGAGGACATCTTTGGATGCATAGCCAGTTTGTGGCCTGCCTGGGCTATACGAGACTATGTGTCATAAAGGAAAAAGGATGAGGCTTGTTGCGCTAGGAGCACTCTGTTTCTGACCACTGACCAAGGGGAGAGGCATACTCATTTGAAAGGCAGCAGTTCCCTGCCTTGCTCTTCCCTCTGGCTTGGTCTGGGTGGGCTGCTGTTAATACTGGGGTGAGGTTTGAGCCTATTTCATTCCAGAAAAGCAGAAGCTCCCGAGAACCTTAGGGACCATGCTTTGGGGTGGTAGAGCCTGACCACACCCACAGGAGATAACAGCACTGACCAGGCCAAGGCAAAATCTGCCTGTTCAGGGACATACATGGCAGCTCCTGGTGCCTGGGTGCAATGTTGAGGGTCACAGAGCAACGAGGAAAACAAAATCATGCCTTCCTTTCTTCCTTACCATTTTAGATCACACAAATTTTTTTATCATTGGTATGTCAAAGAATTTGATAGGTCAAGATCTTTTGTTTAGTTTGAGACAGGGTCTTACTGGGTAGCTCTAACAGGCTGTCTCACAGAAATCTACCTGCCTCTGAGTGCTGGGTTTAGAGGGTGCATCACTAGGTCCAGCTAGAAATGGTTCCTTTCTACCAGCGTTCTATTCCTAAGGGAAACATGTTATTTAGACATATTTCACTGATCAATCCTGATGAGAAATTTGTATTCAAGAGTTGCCTTTACTTTTAGCAAGGAATTTCTAGCTCTTTAGAAGTCACAGAGCCCTCTGAGAATGACCTTTCCCAGAAGGACCCACTAAGAAGGGCACAAATACAAGTTCAGGAGTTTCCTAGACCCTCCATTGGCCCCTCCACAATGCCTGGTAGTTCACAACCTGGGCCTGAGAAACCTGGTTTCCTCTGCATGCTGACCTCCAGACTGTAGCCAGTGGGTGGCCCCCGGCACTTTGGCAGTAGCTTCTGAGTTGCAGGGGCTCGCACAACAGGGAAGCAGCAAGCTGGACCGCAGCATCCTCTTCCTGTTCTAGTAGGACCTGGGGCTTGCAGAAGGTAGTTTTGAGGACACCGGTCTACAGGTCTAAAGGCTTTCTTTGGATTCCTAGATTAATCCTAGATATTTGCAGTTTCCTTGGGGGTAGAGTTAAGATGCAGACTCCCGTGTGACTCAAGAGCAGCTGCACGAAGCACGTATCCAGGCCTCCAGGAGGGTGCCCATCAAGTATGGCCTAGAAGGCTGGAAAGAACAGGGTAGTTACTAGGAAGCACAAGTTTTGTTGTCTGACTGGGGGCAATGGCACCTCTGTTTGCCTGAGGGGTGAGCACTGTTTGCCTTTTGCAGATCTCCACAGAGCTCGAGAGAAGCAGACAGCGTCTTTCACCCTGTTTTGTAAGGATGCCGCGGGAGAGAGCATGGGCAGGGGAGGAGACAACGTCCAGGTCGCGGTCGTCCCCAAAGATAAGAAAGACAGGTGTGTATTAAACTTACCATGTGTAGTAGGCAGTGAGGAAGAAACCAGGGCCTTTGAGTTACTGGAGATGTAATCGGACTTCATCATATGATTCCATAATGCCATGAGAAAATGATTCCACACAATTAACCGAATGTGTCCCCTTTGTAGGTTTTATGGCTTAGCTCAGTTTTCTCTCTCAACATAGCTGCCCACTGCTCCCAGACTGTCCTCATTCCAATCTTCGAAATGGACAGAATTTTTTTTTTGATGTGTAACAGAAAACCTAGTATTTTCCCATTAAATTGTCCTAGGAGTGTGTTTATATTTTTCCCTCTGCAATTGGTATAAAGAGAAGGGGCCACAGGGCAGGGAGTACAACAGAGACCCATAAAAAAGAGACAGGAGCGCTCTGTAGGTTCTCAGGATGTCGGGCCAGGGTGGAACTGATGCTGCTTACCTGCATCTTGAGGGACATTTACAGTTTATATTCGGTGTAAGAAATGTAATGCCACAGAAGTCCGGCCTCAGATGGGGACATCTGGAGCAGCCTCATGAACTCTTACTTTCCTTCAGCCCCGTCAGAACGGTGGTCCAGGACAACAAGGATGGATCATACAATGTTTCCTTCACCCCCAAGGAACCTGGAGTCTACACCGTGTGGGTCTGCATCAGAGAGCAGCATGTGCAGGTGAGGAAGGCCCCACGCTGGCTGTCAGCCCAGGAGCTCTCATAGGTCTCTCACGGGACGAGCTGCTTCAGGGGTGACATAAACTGTCCCTACCACCACCCACTGTTTCACCTGCTGGCAGGACTCTGCGCTTCATTCTTGTCCTGGTTAGTCTGTAGGGATTCTTAATCCAGAGAAGATGTCTTGACCACAGAGGAGTTCCTTAGCAGACACGCACACACATTCAACAGTTCTCAACCTTTCCACACTGTGAATGGGCCACAGTAGGCACCATTATGGCTCCTCCTGTTGTCTGCCCAGTCATTTATCTGCCTAACCATCAGTACATAGAACGTATGTGTGCCTGTACTATGACCCCAATCCCCCCACAAGTTAAGTATAACACTTCTTGGTTTAGGAAGTTTTCAAATCTCTGATGATATTGGAGCAATTGTTCCCTCAGCCAGAAAGCAATGGTGATGGCCGTCGGCATCATTGTGGCCATGTTAACCATGTGACCTTGCACCAGGATAACACCCAGCGCCATTACTGCTGATCTAATCATATCAAGAATGGGCTGAATGTTTTTGTACACTTCACTTCAGTTTTCTCTAAAGCCTATTCAGACAGACCAGTCTTGCCTCAATATTTAGTAGTTCTGTAACCAAAATGGGAATTTGAGCCTATTCCTTAAACTTCGGGTTGTTTTGTTTCATTTTGTTGTTGTAGAGATGAGGGACAGAATATTGTTATAATCTGTAGGCTGGTATACAATTCACTGTATGGCCAGGCTGGCCTTGAACTCTTGATTCTCTTGCTCTCACCTCGGGAGTTATAGGATGTGCCAGTCATATTTGCCACCAGGTTCTTTTTTTTAGAAAAATCGTGTTTTCCAGCCTTCCATTACTGTGACAAAATACCAGAGCTATAAACTTAGCAGAAAGAAAGGTTTGTTTTGGCTCATATTTCATAGGTTCAGGCTATGGATCTTCCCTCAGAAGAGGACAACTTTAACATTGGGAAGTCTCCTAGGATACCAGGCTTCCACTGTGTCATTATCAGGCAATGTGGCTCTTACATAGGGACAAGAAAATTACAACACTTAATAAACATTTGTGTTTAATATAAGAGAGAAATTAAAATTCAAGTTACCCTTGAAGAAAAGGCGGATAGTTACTAACTTGAGACTCATTAGCCACAATTCCTAAACCTGTCTTCCATGTACCCTCACAGTCCACCAGTACGAGGCTGGACAGGCAGATTTGTGGTGTCCAGGGTCTAGAGGTGGAAGAAAGGGGCTAGCTCTGGGAGACACGCGGCTGAGAGGCTGCAGAAAGCACTGCACGTGCCCTAGCTTGTGCTTGTGGCAGCCCAGTAACTACCCACGAGATGCCTCAAGACTGCAGTCAGTCACACAAAAGCCTGAGTCAGGAGGGCTGTGGGGGGGTTCCCCTCCCACTTCACTCAGGGCTGGAGGGAGGCAGAACCCATCCATCTTGAGCCAGACCCAAGCTAATTCAGATGTCACTGAAAATGAAGCTGGCCATATGGAACTGTCTTCAGTGCCCAGAGGCTTCGTAGGTGCATTCAGTGCCCTGGTAAAACATGGTGACTCTGGTGCATTGTAGAAGGCAACACACATCCAAGTCAAGTCTCACTGCATTTGGATTGTCCCATCCAAACGAGAAGTCCCTAGCCAGATACCTTTCTGTCCTGCACCCTTGTCCCTCCTGTGACTCAGAGCCTGCTTGTCATGCACTGATTGGTGTTCAGCACACCCCGTTGATACCTGAGGTGCCATTCTTTGCTCTTGGCCTGCACCCTTCAGGGCTCACCCTTCACCATGACTGTGAGGAGAAAGCACCGCCCGCATCCAGGGGTGTTTCACTGCTGCACCTTCTGCTCCAGCGGAGGCCAGAAAACTGCACGCTGTGCCTGCGGAGGTACCATGCCAGGTAAGCGTGGTCAGTGGCCTCCAGCCTGCTTGCCTGTGCAACAGCAAGGGTCCTTCCCTTCTCTGCTATTGGGCAGGGTGTTCTAGAAGTCCAGCCTTAACGTGTGGAGGCAGGACAAGGAGCTTGCACAGTAAGCTGCTTGCCCTGAATTGAAGTGACAGGGTTCAATGTTCTGCGATCTTTCTGGATACAATTCACAGAACACAAGCCTTGTGACCAATCCACAGGCCTCTTGCTTCTCTGTAGGATTCTCAGATTCAGTCTGCACCTATTCTAGCAGTCTGAGCACTGTGGAATCCAGACCCACTCCAAATCATGAAGAAACCTTAAATGGGGAGGATTAGGGGAATGGATGATTGAGCAGCATCTGACTCTCTGGGGAGGCAGGAGATCCAAATATTTTTTAAAAAGTTATTTTCTCCTGGAGCTGGGGAGAGGCAATCTTGCGGGTAATGGCTACTCTTCCAGAAGACCCAAGGTCAATTCCTAGTGCTCACATGTTTATTACATCCAGGCCAAGGGATTTGATGCCTTCTGGCTTCTGGGTACCAGGCACACACTACACAGACATTCACATAGGTAAAACACTCACATACATAAAATAATAAAAAATTTACACCATATCTTTAACAGTGGCCCACAAAATGGGCTTCTGTGCCGTCCTGTGCAATCAATCCAGGATCTGTCTTCTTTTGCACTGATCTACCCTTCGTGTCTCTCATTGCATGTAGGTAAGATCCAAACTAGCTCATTTAACAGTTCAAATGCAAGCTAGATCATCTTCAGACTGCACGTTGGACAGTTCTGAGAGCCTGGCCAGCCACAATGCCTTGATAGTTCTGGCTACAGTGGAGCAAAACAGGTAGTTCCTTCGGAGAACTCGTCACTGCTGAAGTCTGAGCACTGCCAGGTTTCTCCCGCCCTTTGTATCATGCAGGTGGGTACCTCGGCTGTGGCCATGGACACAAAGGACACCCAGGTCGTCCGCACTGGTCTTGCTGTGGAAAGTTCATGGAGAAGTCTGAGTGCACATACACAGGTGGGCAGAGCGCACCAAGGAGTCTGCTTAGGACTGTGGCCCTCTGACGGCTTACTGGGTACAAGTTCAGCCAGGTAAACCTGAAGCCAGCATTACTTCAGATGTGCAGAGGACCAAAGAGCTTGAGTAGTTCCAAAGAGACTGACAGAATTAAAGACAAAGTGCTTTCTCTAACCCAAGAGTTAAGTGTTCTTTGAGTATGTGAGCTTCTCGTCTATACTGTGTGGCTGAGTGTGGGCCACCACTTCACTGCTCTTCAAAGCGGGCTGATGATCTACTCCACAGGAGGCTCCTTTCTGTTTCATACAGGTATCAAGGTGGGAACATAACGATCATGGAGCAGGGAGGACGTTCTCTCCTTACCTTCCATTGTATTACAACCTCTTCAGTTTATCCCTGAGCTGGAATTTAAGTGCTTCTCTCAGAGAATGAAAACCCTTTGTCCCAATCACGTGTTAGTATCTGTTCAGTGGTTTCTTCATGGTTTTCCATGGTTTGTGACAATTATAACGTGGTTTTGTTGTTTAACTAAGAGCCTGGGTGCTGATGACTCATCCGTAGGGCACAAAGTATCCAGTTAATAAGGAGGGATGGTGTGGAAAGATCTCACCCATCTGTTGAATTCTTCTTACACATGCTGGAGAGTCCTCCGTCCTCCAGCTCTAACAGTGGAGAGTTTCTGCTGTGTCTATATCCAGCTGAAAGCACTGACTCTGCAGGTACCCCCTAGCAGCTAAGAATTCTGGGAAAAAGACTTAGCACGGCCTCAGCCCCGCAAGGTCTTCCTTGCATACACTTTGTATGTTCTGAGATCCTTGGCTTCTTATACAGCAGTAAACTCAGCACATATTAAATATAATTACTGAAAGATTTCTTAGGAAGTGGTGACTCATTGGAGTGGTCGCTCGGGTAATGCAAAAGAGGTGACATGTTTAGTTGACAGCTGTGAGGTCACCACACAATACATTTCCTTCTTGGAGCTGCTACATTGTAGTTACAGACATGAAGATACTAAGTTTCTTCCTTTTCTGGAAGCATTCCCCTTTAGCCCCTTTCTGTAAGCCAAATCTGATGTTCCCAGAAAACATGGCTGCCCATCACCCTCAAGGTGGTTGTTGATTGTTCTTCACACTTTATGTCTCTTGAGCGGAACCACTGCTACTTTTGAGATACTGGTTTTGCCCCACTCCTACCTCCCTGGGGTTATGGGTCAGACTTCACAGTGCCTAGGATAGCTTTCCACAACAAATGGAACATGGGACACCTCCCGGAAGTGTCCTCTTCATGTCTAACGTGGCATTGTCACTCCTGCATTCTGCTCGACTTCCTTTCCCGTCTCTGCTCATCCTTGCCTTTTCCTGTCCTCTGTACCCCCAGGAGAGCTGAAGAGCAGTTCTTCCATTTCCCTCCTGTTCCTAAGACCTCATTCTGTCACTTAAATACCATTTATACAGTGACTCCTAAGTGCCCCCTAGGTCTACTCTCTAGATAATTATGTCCAATGGCTCACACCACATCTCCCCTTGTGTGTACACTAAGCATCTCACATTTAAATGACTTCCAGTGTCTAGTTGTCACTTTCTCCTGCCTGTCATCACCAAACTGCTTCTCCTGTAGTCCTCTCCTGTACTTCAAATGCACAACTCTATCCTTAGGTTGGGAAGCCCTGGAAACATCCTGCATCCACACACTGTATCCAAACCAATGGAACGCCCATCAGCTTTCCCTTTATGCATCTACTGCTCTCTACATCCACTGCTACTGTCTGGGTCTGAGATGCCAAGGTTTCCCAACTGAAAGGTTTGTCATTGTCTTCTAACCACCCGGCTTCTGCCTTTCCCCCTTCCACTATATCCCCCAGGAGAGAGCCTCTCAAAATGTCATGTCATTCCGCTCAGTACCCTCTGGTGGCCTCCCATCTTACTCAGAATAAAGCCAGCATGCATGCTTCATTCACGTTACCATGTATGACCATCATGGTCTGATCCATGCTCTTTCTGGTCACACCTGCTGTCCCGTCCAGCCACAGTGGCCCTGGCAGGTGTTCCTCAGACTCAGGCAGTCTTATCTTGGAGCTCTGTCTGACTTGCCCTTCTCAAAGATGCAAACCTTCATGATTCACTCTGATTTCTCCAAGTTTCCGCTCTACTCTAGTGTCAGCTCTAACCTATTAGTGAGCTCGCTACCTGCCCTGTATAAAACAGCAGCACCGTACCCAGAAGACATCACCCCGCACAGCTTCATCACCATCTGCCATGTATAATATACCTCCTGGAGACTTTGAGCTCCCTGAGGGCAGGGACTTGACATTTAGTAACTGTACTATTCCCACATGGGGCAGATATTGGCTCAAAGAAGAGACAATAGTGTATTGAATGAATAACAATAAAAACATGTAGAGTTTTCCGTTTGGCTCTACTTAGTATGTTTTCATGACTTAACCATAATACCACTTGGGAAAATGTCTTAACCTTCTATCAAACTTGCTGGATAAATTCTGTGTGCCCAAGGGACCAGCCTTGAATTTTCCAATTACCTCAGACATCTAGGGAGTCTTGGGCCATGAAGGCTCTCGGATTACATCATCTTTCTCAGGTGTCAATGAGGCAGCGCAGAACGTTGCAGCAAAGCTCATGAGGCTCCCTTGGTGAGGCTGCAACAACCGGACAACTCTCTGTAGTGAAGCTGCATCATTAGAGTAAATTTTGATCCCTGGGGCCCATCTAGGCTCTGACCAATACCTAGGTCACTAAGCAGTATTGCTGGCAACAATTCTGTTAACAATATTGAAAGCTCCAGGGGTGGCTCTTTCTTGGCTTGTACACTAGGGTCTTAGCTCAATGGAATCCAACTACTCTGACAACCAAAAGATCCATGGAAAATCAGAGCGGTCTGAAAAAGCCCAAACGCCATGGTAAGGAGAGAGGAAGTGGAGGCTTTAGGGACTGCCCTACGGCAGTGTGCTTCAAAACTTTGAGCTCTGCATACTGAAACATCACAACGCGGCTCTATGATGTAAGTGATGCGGCTGCTGTTACAGCTGAGGGCAAAGGCCGTCCTCTGGGATTCTGTAGTCTTGGAAAATAAACACTCGTGTATGCGCCAGCCCACTCCTCCTCTAACCTCCCTGCAGTCATTGTTCAGCATGACACCAGAGGATGTGCTCCTGCGTCAGGAGTGGCTGAAGAGTACGTCAAAAGATCAGAGGAAGAGGGGTCCCACTGTGTGCCAGTTCCTACATACTGAGAAGGCATTCCTCACTTCCTCAAAGCTCTCACAGGTCAGTTTCTGTGATGATCCCTTCCAGCTACAAGGTCCTCTACCACAGCTCTTGACCCCAGGTGACAAGACCTTCTTGACACCTGTCTCCCCTACCGGAGCTTAGCCTCAGGGAAGTAAGCTTCTGCTTGACTTTGCTTCCTTTTACAAATGGAGTACTCAGTAAAGCCTTGCATAGTAGGTGCTTGATATGTATTTCAATTAATGTATGAGTAATTGTGCAACAGAAGCATTTCCCATCTGTCTCAGTTGGACTTTCTATTGTTGTGAAGAGACACCATGACCATGGCAACTCTCATAAAGCAAACATTTCATTGAGGTGGCTTATAGTTTCAGAGCTTCAGTCCATTATCATGGTGGGGCACGGTGGCAACCAGGCCGATGTGGTGCTGGAGAAGTAGCTGAGGGTCCTACAGATCTGCGTGTTACACTGAGCAAAGCCTGAGCGAAGGAACCTCAAAGCCCGCCCCCTCATGACACACTTCCTTCAATAAGGCCACACCCCCCAATAGTGCCACTCACTATGAACTTATGGGGGCCAATTACATTCAAACTGCCACAGTATCCTTTCTTACACATCTCCATCTATACTCCCATGATTACCTTCTTGGTGTAGGAGAATCTGGCTTCACCTTGGAGTCCTGCAAAGAGCCATTTCTCTGAAATACCATTGTGTCTAAGGGGCCACAATAAAGCATTAGAGGAAGACATGGTTGTATATGCCTAGCACTTGGAAAACAGAGGCAGCCTGGGTTACAGGGTGTACAGCAAGGCCCCTGAATTAAAAGAAAGAAAAAAAAACCTAACCCACATAATCGCTAAAGAAAGGGGTCACACCCCATAAAGGTACCATTCTGCCTATTGCTGTTCCCAATTGCATATCAAGAGGAGTCTTGGAGTTTGACAGGGCCTAGAATGTCACTCAGCTGTGGTGTGTTGCATGCTCTTTTTTGATCAACATTTAAAAGTCAAACATAAACCTCCATGAAGGAAACACCTTGTAATTTTGATGTTTGAGAACACTGTGCGTTGGTGACAACTGTTGAGACTGTTCTGCCAGCTACCACTGAGGAAGAGCAGGGCAGGTACTGAATCTGAGGCCATGGTGCTGCTTCCTCGCTTGCTCTCCAGGGCTTGCTGAACTTGCTTCTTATAGAACCCAGGACCGCAAACTCAGGTGGCACCACCTGCATAAATCATTAGTCAAGTAAAGACCTCACAGGCCAAGCTGATGGAAGCATTTTCCAAGATGGCCCTGGTTTCTATCAAGCTGGCAAACTAAGCAGCACACAGCTTCAAGCCCTAGAAAAATACGGGAAGAAAAAGAAAGCCTATCTGCAAGCACAAAGAAATAATAGGCAATCTGAATTCTTAGGCATATAGTCCATATTAAAGTGTTCTCATCAGTAAAAACAGAATTAGGGTTTATTAGAAACAATGTACCATAGAGTCCACAACTGTGAGGATCGAATGGAAATGCAACATGCCTGCCACGGGGAGGGAACAACCATGGGACATGCTTACTGTCTTGAGTCCTTTCTACCTGGGATCCATGGCTGCGCCCATGTTCTGTATGCTAGTGCTTCTAGCACCATCCCGTAGCACTGTCACTGGTTCTGTACGGCACTTCAGGATGTGGACTGTTCACGGCCAGCTCACAAGTGGGCAGGCACATGTGAAAAGAAAACCAGAAGTGGAGGTTCCTGCACAGGCTTGGTGACCCTGGCAGGGCTTAGCACAGCCCCTCAACTGGTCACTACAATGTGAGGAGATACCCTTGATTAGGGTGCAAAGGCACCATCTTACCAAGAAATTGGTTAGTGAGCCACTCATGGTGACTAATACCTTTAATCTGGTACTCAGATGGCTCAGGCAGGAGGGTTACAAGTTCAAGATCAGCCTGGGCTAAAAAGACCCTATCTAAAAAAATATGAAACAATAATAACTTGATTCATATGAACTAAAATGAACATATAGACTGAGGTACAGCCCAGTGATACAGTGCTTGCTTAGTATGCTTGAAGCCTGGACTTGACTATCAGTGCCAAAAATATAAACATTTAAAAATAAATAAAACAAGGGCTGGGAAAGTAGCCTAGCAATAGAGTTCTCAGTAGCTAGGCCCCCTAGACTACAAAACAACAAAGTAAATTAACCTAAACCTGAGGCGGACACCAGAAGGCCCCTTACAGCATTAACTAGGATTTAAGAACACCATTGGTGAACTCCGTTCCATCCAGTGGTTCCACATTTTCTGCACCCACAGACATCACTAGCATCTCACTTTGGTAGGAACACTTACCTACCTCAGACAATTCGGAAGCTTTGCTGGCTTGCCATCAGAACAGGAAAAATGAAGGGAAGTCTCTAAGATACCAGGAGAAGTCTACTTAAATGCATTTGCTGATGGTCTTTGAATATAGCTTAGAATCTCTGTACTCTCCAAATAAAGACTTGGAAGTTTGAAGGTTAGGACTCTATCTCAGTAGTGCTTGAAGTGGGCATTCAGTGTCAACCCCACAGGTGGACATCACTGATCTGCTGGCAAACCCAGTGTCCCCAGGGTAGTATGTGATCTATGCTAATTCATACACTATACAGACAAAAGGCTGTGATGTCCAAGGGACCTGGAACTAACCCATGGCAAGCAGTCAGCTAATGACCATCAGATGTGGACATGCTTGCTGAGGGCCACTCCTTCTCAGGCGTCTCTATCGTTACTTTGATCCTGTAACTTCAAAAGGGTAATTTTACTGCCTGCATTTCATTTTATTAGGAATCTCATTGTCGCTGTTAAGTTCTGAAAACAAGGTCCATCTTACAAATGAGGGAGCGAAACATAAATTTTTAAAATCTCCTATTAACTAGCTCTGCATCCAGCTAAGGTGAGAGCAGAATTAGAGCGCAGTGGACGTTCCGGAGTTGATTTCTTCCCACCAGTGCACATTCTCCTTACCTACTTTTACAAGGGGCCGCATCTCCTGCCACACTGACGGGTGACCATAGGATTCGTGCCTTTACCCAAGTCTGACAAAATGATCTATGGCTCAAATTAAGTTCAGAAACTGTTCTTTCTGCCTCTTCCATGACAATTCTTCTACATAGTAGGAACCAATGAAACATCGTTTTCTAGACATGACAGGCCACCACACACATGAACTCACAGTAGCTGTGGCTTATGCATAAGATCAAGCTAGCCAAATCTGAGCATGGATGGAGGAGGGCCTTATAAATTCCCATCCCATAGCTTAAGAGCTCTCGGCAACCGATGGCTGCTAGGGGAGGGACAGTGTCAGTTTGCATCAAGGATGCTGTCTCTGTCTCTACCTCCCTCCCTCCCTCCTTCCCTCCCTCCCTCCTCCCCCTTCTCTGTTGACCACCAGTGCTCCGGTGCATGGCCCTGTGTACATACTGTCACACTGAGAAGTCTTGGGTTTAGAAAGAGTACATCATGTTGGGAGGGAAAAGTGGCAGTGGAGGATGTGGTATGAAGTTCTCAAACAATGTTTTTTTAAAAGAAGAGAACCCTGATCTAGTGGCATCTTCCCTTCAGTTCCCATTTCCAGCAGGTTGCAGAAACAAGAACCATTTAGAAAGTTGCACAGATAGCCTATTTCCTTACATTACTTCTCTTCACGCTCCCACTACTACCCAGTAACGTGGATCCCACCTGCAGCAGGCAGTCTCTGGATGCTCTGAGGAAAAGATGTGGCTTGGGGACACAGCATTACCTCTGTGCCATTGTTGAACACATTTAGTAGATGATAGCCATGATAACACAATGTGGTAGAATGGTATAAATAACACAACAATAGTAAATGCTAGCGGTAACAAAAATTGATATCAACATTAAATAATACAAATACATGACAGAAATCCTCTGATACCAAAGGGAACAAATACTAAATGACTCAGTGATGAACCTGAGTGACAGTCACACTGATGTTGATATACTCCTAAATGAAACAATGACGCACAGGCTAAATGACAGAGGCTAGATGATACATGATACTCAGCATCTGTTTACGTGCAAAATATCCTAACCCCAAGCCCGAGGAGCTGCCTGGATTCATCCAGCCACAGAGATGACTGGCTGCAGGCTCTTCCCTCTTTTCTGCTCACAGAGAGGCTTACAAGGAGCAGCCTGCCAGCAAGAAGACAGCACAGAACCTACATAGAAAAGGTAATGAAGATCAGGTCTCATATCAGCTGAGGTGGCAACACAGAGCTCTGTGGCTGTTTGAGAGACAGGGTCTCACCATGTAATTAAGGCTGCCAAGAACCTCAGACTCAAGAGCCGCTTGCTTTTGCCTCCAAAGTGCTGGGATTATGGGCATTTGTCACCAGGCCTGTGATGACTTGATGAGCTTTACCAAAGCATTTGTACAGTTCTTCCAGACTTATCTTCCCAGACCATCTAACGCCTAAGCTTTCATTGGTTTGGTTTGGTTTTTCTAAGATTTGGTCTCACTCTGTACCCCAGGTAGGCCTGGAATTTACCCTGTAGCATAAGCTGGCCTCTAACTCACAATCCTGCCACAGCCTCTTGAGTGCTGGAAATATAATTATTGACTATGACTGGCTTCCAAAGCACTTCTGTGCTTGGTTTTGAGAGTCTCTAACTCAGACTGGCCCGGAACTCTCCATCCTCTTGCTTCACAAGGGCTGGAATTATAGGCATGCGCCAACATGCTTGGCTCAAATCTGAAATAATCAACTGGTTTCTATGGCACACGTTAAACAAGTAGAGTGATAATCATGATGGACTAACCGGTTTAACATGGTGGCCTACCCTCGATCACTGGCATAGGAATATGCCTCAGTTTAGGTAAAATGATATCTAAGGCTCCAGGATCATGAAAAAGCACCACTCCAGAGCCTAGCACATACTAGCACCAGCAGAGGAAGCTAGATGCCAAAGAGGATCTTGAGGTCAGCCAGCGTGAGCTTGATGACAGATGCTCCAGACCCTGATAGGACTTGTTTGGCTAAATCTTTCTTTTTTTCTTGGAGCTGTAAGATCTTCTCTTCCACTGTCCCCTCACAGACAAACCTAAGAACAAATGATAACAAACGTGAGTCCAAGCGGCTAACCCACGCACGCATTCGGAGTTCTCTCTCCAACTGTAAAGGAGATGATTCCCTGGCACTAGATGAGAGCAGAGAATCCACGCACCTTTCACGAAGTGTGTCCATTTAAAGTGATGTGCCTCAGACTAACTTTCTGAAGTGAGGGTCACTGCAGAAGACTTTTCTATCTAAAATGTAGAGGCCCGGCTTTCACTCAAACTCTATTTTGACAAGGTCAGAAGGGTCTCAAAGGTAAAGATTCTAACAAGTGTGTCTGTGTTTATGTGTAGTGTCTAATTTCTTAGCTAACCCATACCATAACCAGGCCTCATTCAAGTCCCCACTAAGTACGAATTTATATACATACACCATGTCCTATGGTAAGTGACAAAAAAGGGTGCAGTTTCTTTTCTCTGTAGAAGAAAACAAAGATATGAACATCCAATAATAATAATAAGACTGAGGAAGTGGTACAGTGACAGTGTGTCCAGGGTACAAAAGGGTCAGTCAAGGAAGGCTCCATTGGAGTTAACTCTTAATGTGTGGCATGCAGGATGACCAGGGGTTTGCTAGATGACGTGCTGGTGAAGTCACAGCATCCCAGAGAATGAGAACAGGGGCAAACTGTGGCTGAGCTTCAGAACATGGTATGTTTAATTTAAGAGCATGCTGTCCAGGCAAGTCTGCTGGTAGCAAAAGTTCAAGAGCTCTAGGCCAGGTCCTCAGTTATCCCCATTACACCAAGACACTGAGAGTAAATCTACAGGAAGTGAGCCATTGAAGATATGCTATGTCCCAACAGACATCAGTTAGAAAGAGCCCTCTGCTGGCAATGCAGAAGACAGGAATCAGCGAGCTGTATAGGGAGCGGGTGGTGGGGGTGGGAAAGAAACAATGGTTAGCAGTTTAGAAAATATAACTGAAGGCCTGGGCATGGGAAGAGGGACAGGAAGGAGTTTAGTTTCTGGCTATACAGCTAGATAAACAAGCACTATCCACACAGATAATGCAAATGTCTGTACTGAGGCAGCAGGAAGCAAGCATTTCAGACTGACATTTTTATCCTGGAGGGTGTAATTATACTTGGCACACCCAGGTGCTCCATAGCATTCATTTTGGTATCTGAGCGCACAGGATGAATGAAGACAGATGAGCACCTGCCTGCTTAGGTTTGGATGTCTAGAGGGGCCTGGATATCCAAGTTGGACGTTTAGAAGATAGTGGAACTAAAAATACAGATTTTGGACTTAGTGGAAGAAAATATGAGCAGAGAAGAGAGCTAAAAACAGAAAAATTAATAATCACTGCAAGTGGCAAATTTTGGAGGTCACTAGTGACCCTCAACTGCTCATATGAAATGGGTAGAAGGCACTTCATATAAGACTGAAGAAGGGTGGAGGCAGGCAGCACTGACTGTGACCTCTAAACTCTTCACTAGACCCCACCATGCAAAGAAAGTAAAAGAAGGGCCATGAGGAGAGTGGACTGTAGCAGTGGGGTGCGCACTGATGTTCCCAAAGCCATGCAGGCCCCAAAGAGGAGCACTCTGCAAACAGGTTGTGTGTACTCTTCAAAGGCAGTGTCAAAATCAGAGAGGGGAGCACTGTGCCAGATTAAAGTATACAAAGTCACGATAACCAAATGCTACACAGAATGTGAAATCTCCTACTGGGAAGGACAGCATTGGGAGAGATGAAACCGAATATGGATTGATCAGGCTTAGCATTACACTGACGTTAACATTAGAATGTTGATCACTCCCCCTCCCCCCTCACACACACAGACACACAGGAGCTTTCTGATAATTTCCGTGCAACTTTTCTGTATGACTGAGACTATGCCATACTGAAAGGTAAAGATGACAAGGGGCAGGGGGTGGGCAGGAGCAATCCCTCCGCAGCTGCCTCCTTGGTGAGCTGTGGCTTGTCACCATGCTCACTTCCTTTCTGGCCCTGACCAACAAGATTACCTCAGATTGCTTCTTCCCTTCCTGACCAGAGTCCCTGAGGTGTGCCCGCAGAACATCATTAGTGCAGGGGTCGCCACACTTCCTAGTCTATGAAAATACTCCCCAGAGAAGGCTTTCACGAAGGAAGACGCTGAGAAGAGCCTGGCGCCTCTGCTTACCTGTGTATGACAACATCCTTCTCCTGTCCTACTCTGTAGATTCGGTCACAAGCTTGGTCTTCAAGTGAGGGGTTCCTGTTAGAGAGGTTTAACTCAGAAACACCAACATCGCACACAGGGCTGACAAACCACCGCCTACTGCCAAGACCACAGTCCATTTCTGTATGCTTCTTTAGCTAACAATAGTCATTATGTTTTCAAAGGGGTTTAAGAAGATAACATGAATATGCAATAGAACTGAGAGGTGGGGGTGCTCACTTTTAACCTCAGCACTTAGAGACAGAGGCAGGCAGATCTCTGTGAGTTTGGGGCCAGCCTGCTCTATAGAGCAAGTTCCAGGACAGCCAGGGCTACAAAGAGAAACCCATCTCGAAAAACAACAAATACGCAACAGAAAACTATGTGCCCTGCAAAGCTGAAATGCTTACAGAAGTCAACGCCGTTCTAGAAGGAACTGACCTAAAAGTTACCCTCTACTGAGAAACTGGGAACAGGCTTCCAATGTTCTTAGCACTGTCACGGGTCAGTCCCTGTAAGAAACGATGTGAACAGGATTCCTATCCAGTCTTTACCAGCTGATGACCACGGACAGATCTAACAATACCCTCCACACCTCAGAACCTACTTGGAAACAAGAGCGGGTTAATATTCCCAAATATTTCTTTCAACTTTAGTGTTCAGTGACATCAACTAAAGAGGTAGAACTTGTTCTTTCCTTATAGATTCTCATTATCAATTCTAACTGGACTTCATCCTTCCTCTTTGGAATCTGGGTACTATCTCTCCATCTCAGTACTGGTGTAATTCCTACTATGTTTTTCTCACTTCTGTGTATGTGAAAAGCCTAAGTAAACCTACACACATTCTCCACAAATACAGCATCAGTTGAGGCTGAGTGGACAATCAGACACATCATCCCAGAAACAGCACCTGGAAGAAAGCATGAAGGTGCAGGCCTGAAATCCCAGCTACTTACAACACTGAGGCAGAAGAGCATAAATACCAGGCCCGCCTGGACTACAGACCAAGTTCAAGGCCAGCTTGCACAACTAGTGAAACCCCACCCTATCTCAAAGTGAAAAGTGAGCTGGGATCAGTATGTGCAAGGCCCCAGGCTCAGTCCCCAGCACTACAGAACAAAAACAAAGCCCGCCACAGCAACCTGGTCTGCATAAGTAGAAAGTCAAAAACTGGCATTGTGAGTCCACTTAGCCACACATGACCTAGCTTGTCTTGTGCCAGGCAGAGCACACACCAAGGCACTGGAGCCACACACAGTGAAGCCCAAGGCTGGACATAACAAGTATTTCTAATAGTTAGAAAACCCCTTTTCTTCCTTCTGGAGTAACAAAGGTTGAGACTTCCTTGGCTCCTCAACTATATCTGGAAAATAGTATTCTAGGGACATCAAACTGAGCGGTGTAGCTCTTAGTCATGAGAAAAACCTGTGCTCCTCCTTTGTTTTGTTCTGTAAGACAAGGTTTCTTTGTGTATCCCTGGCTGTTCTGGAACTGAAACTTCCTCTGTAGACCAGGCTGACCTTGAATTCAGAGATCCACTAGTCTCTGCCTCCTGAGTGCTGGGATTAAAGGCATGTGCCACCACATCCGGTTTCTTATTTTTTCCTGTGTTCCTCATTTTTATGGGGAAAAAAGATGTTAGATTTTATAAGAAGTTAGTGAATAATAAAATTCATGAACTACTTGAAGCAGGCTGGAATGTCAATCAGCCTTACATGTAGGTAGGTCACTTAGACGGCTGTACAGAATGTGTCCACAACTCCCTAAAAGGGCACACAACCTACGAGGTCAGACAGCATAGCAGCAGGGAGAGCAACTCAAGGAAAACCCTGGTTACCAATGCATGTCCAAAAGGAAGAGGTGGTTCCCGCCAGTCAGATTGAGTCCCACACCGCCAGCCAAGAGGGAGATTAGCATGACCTGCAGAAGGAAACACTCTATCAACTTCAGCACACTTGGTCTTATAATCATCTGCCATAGGCTGGGTCTTCAGTGCTCCAAAAGCCAGGTGGCAAAGGCTTGGTCCCCATCATGGTGCTAGATCAGAGGCAGTGGAACTTTATGGGATTGGCACTATTCATCGTCAGGTCATTGGGAACTTTCTTTGGAGGTATAACGAGACCTTGGCCCCTGATTCTTTCTGTCTTCTTTACTGACCAAGCACTACTGAAACCTCCAAAAGCACAAACCAAAAGCGGCCCCTTCCCTCTACGCCAGGTATTTGTAGGAACAGAAAGAGCTAACCAGACCTTTCCACCTCTAGTTCAAGAAGATCAAGACACGAGAAACACATTCTTTTCAAATTCCCCCAGTGTAATGTTTTGAAACTTTAAGATACCATTTCTTTCCTTTTTTTTTTTTTCGTTTTTTTGAGACAGAGTTTCCCTGTAGCTTTAGAGCCTGTCCTGGAAGCAGCCCCTGTAAAGATCTGCCTGCCTCTGCCTCCCCAGTGCTGGGATTAAAGGCGTGCGCCACCACCACCTGGCTAAGATGCTATTTCTTATATTCATCTTTGAAAAAATGCTCACATTCCCTCAGAGAGTCGACCTCACAAAGCAGTCTGCCAAAACATATGGACACTGTAATTCAGATCCTTGGGGGGGTCAACTTTGCATTAACCAAACTATGACTAGTCTTAAGACCATGCCCCCCACACTGTCACCCTTCCTTCCTTCCACCCGAATAGTGCTTCCTGTTACCTGTTATACGACCCTGTTCTCCTGCATCTCAGTCAAAAGCCCACAGACCTGCCAAGGCTTCCTCCTCTACAGAGATTCCTCGATCCCCTGATCACAACCAGGCCTGCTGACTCTTCAGTTTAGTCCTCGTATGTTATTCTTTTTAGAGTACTCTGGTGAGGACCCCAATACATGTCTAATAAATGATAAACATCTGGAAGGAGCAAGACAATATTTTTGAAGTTGAGTTGCTACATTACGCTGCTTTATAACCGAGACCAATTACACAGGCCTGTGGGGCCTAGTTCATACCTGAGGCTCCCGGGAGTGGTTGAATGCCTCCACCAGGTCCATTCTCTGTTTGGGGTTGATGGAGCCGTCAATGGTGGCGTAAGTCAGTCCATGCTTCTTGAGGTGCAGAGCTACCACTTGCAACATGCTGGTCCACTGAGAGACAATGACACTAGGGGGAGAAAACACAAGCCACCAAGACTATGCAATCTCCTCTGATAGCTGTAACACCACCAGTCTCAAGGTTAATTCCAAAAGGCACACAAGGAGAATCCCTGTTGTATAACAGGCAAGGTCATGCTGGGCTTGTTTCCCAAAGACCTGCGTGTAAAGGCTTGGTCCTGGGTAGCAGTGCTGGGTGCTGGGAATGGCTACGAGGTGGAGCCTGGGAGGCAGTCCTCTAAGCGGAGTGCAGAACTCACCTCTTCCTCCCTGCTTCCTGATTGACATGTGACTACTCGTTCTGACGTGTGCCCCTGCTAATGCCATTTGCTCCGTCACCAACAGCATAAGCCAACTGGAGCATCTACTCGTAACTAAAGCTTCCAGAGCCATACAATCTGCCCGCTTTCTAAGTGTCTCCTGTGAGACCTTTCATGGTAGTGGCATGAGCTAACATGGGCACACATTTAAGGTCACGCTGTAAGTTCAGAGTCCTTTCATCTCTTTCTGAGCTCCACTCTCACTTGGTGTTAGAGTCAGAAGAACAGGACTGCCTGGGCTAAAGTGAAGATGCTTCCAGCTGACTTCTGTTTGGGGTCCTAGTGCTCATCCAAAAACCTGTTGTCCTGCAGAAAAGGGCCACGAGCTACTTGCCCTGTGGCCACCAGAACAGCTGCTAGGTTGCTCACCCCAAGCATGTCTTAACCAGAGCTTTAAATTTTCATAGAGAACTATTTCATACATGCACATGCAATCATGTAATACAGATGCATCTGTGTGTGTTACATACACATGTGAAGGCACAGCAAATGACACATGAACCCACTTGACTGTAAGCCCAGCGTATGCAGCTCAGTAGCTGCCCACTATGCTCCTCCCTGTTGGATGTCTGAGCTCTGGCTCCCTGCTCCCCCTCCCACGCTTCTGTTCCTTTACTCTTTCAGATTCCTACCTTAACCGGATCCGCAGGGGTGTGGTAAGCCAGGGACCCCGTTCAATGCACATCACAATATTTCAGATAGAAATTACAGGAATTCATACCATAACCTCAGTGCTTTCTGCAGGGCACGACTCAAGCTAAGACTTGGAGAGCATCGCAAACATCAGCCTTCCTTGTTTTTGTAGTGAAATGATGCTCACCTCTTTTGGGACCCTGGGCCTTTTTGGATTGCCTCCAGTTTTGCTAGCAGAGAAGACACCTGGGAAAGGTCACACAACAATGCAGTTTAAGCCATTCACTTCTGTCTCCTCCCTCCTGAATTAGAGGCAGTTTCCTGGACAGCTTTTGTGCTTCTGGCCTGGCTGTCTACTCACTCGGCTGCAGACAGAGGCTATTTCTAAATGTAAGCAGGCTGCCCTCCTCTCCATGACTTCCCACTGAAGATAAAGCCCAAGCCCCCTCTGACCTGCCGGGTCCATCTTCTCTGACCTCTGCTCATTCTTCACTAAGCCCTCCTCAAAGGACATGTCAACCAAACTGCAATTCTTTACTCAATAGGCCATACCTGGTTCCTTTATTTCAGAATATCATTTTCCATGCCAGCCTAATGTCATTTTTTTGCTTAAATTTTTTTTTCTAATTTTTAATTAAAATACAATTACAACACCTCCTCTTTGCCATTCTGCCCTCAACCTCTCCCACACACTCCCCAACTCCCTCTCAAATTGATGGTCTCTTTTTATTTATTATTGTTATATATACACACACATAAATATACCAGCATAACCTATGTGGTCCATTTAGTAGAGCTTGTGTATATATGATTTTAGGGCTTGGTAGGATTCAGGCATTATGCTGGCCTGCCCTGTCATCAAGCAGGATGCACCCAGGCAGTACCCTGGTCAGCCCAGGGTCCTAGTCTATATGCAGGCACAAAAGGTCCCTTTAAGAGACAAGCCTCATCTACTCCCTCTCTCTTCCTTTCTGCCATTTATTTCTCTAAGGAGGCATCTTTATTTCCCTCTCTGTCTCTCTTTTCTTTCTCTTCTCCTCTCTCTCTGCATCTGTCTCCCGTTCTTTCCTTCTTTCCCCATTCTCTTTATCTCAATAAACTCTACCTTCAAGCTCTGTCTGTATGGTGTATTTGTCTCCTGCCTGGGGTCCTAACCCAAGGTCCCAGCTCACACAGAACTTATAACAGGGCTGATCTCTAATGATAGGAGCAGCGGGCAGGCCTGCTTTTCGTCCCGCCCGGCTCCCACATGGCTAGCTTTACACCCGAA